>JAKWBJ010000296.1:0-112500 GCA_023159175.1 Wohlfahrtia magnifica
AAGGTGAATTTTTATTATTAAAAACCGAACTTGTGGATGTATTATAGAAAAATTTGAAGTATCTTAGGTATGTATCCCAATCTGTCATGTAATCGCTATTATATTATCTCACATATTCATTAAAAACCCGATAATTCCGCTCTACCGTACCTACTGTTACATGGTGATATGCCGTTGAGAAATTTGTCAAAATATTCAAAAGTTTACATAGTTCGCAGAATATATCATTCTAAAATACAGTAAAATCGGACATAATAGATGCCATTCTACCAAAAATTAAAGTAAAATTCTAAAATATTGCCCTATACACTGTCTTCGCACTTTTATCAGGTACGGGTATTGTCACAAGATATTTTTTAAAATCGCAAATCAAAGTTAAAGCATAATTGGCTCCATGTTCCGATATCGGTAAAGGACCTATTGTATCTAATACTACTATATCAAACGGTTTAATCAGTGTTGGTGTTAGTGTTATTTGCTCCTTGTTTCCTATTCTAACTTTGTTCAGATTACAATGCCTACAATTTTTAATGAAATTCGCAATATCCCTAGTCATATTTTTCCAAAAATATTTCGACCTTAATTTTTCATAAAGGCGTTACCGTCCACAATGCTCTTCTATAATGGGGTCTTTATGATAAATTTCCAAAAGTTCTACCTTCTTGTCATCCTTAGTTACTTCTTCAACCGGGTTAATTAATATAATTTCTAATGTTTTCAATATCTTATTACCAAAGTATTTCAATGCTTAAACAGTATGTAGAGTAAAAAATTTATTGTTCTTTGTTCATTCTGCAACGTAAATCTTGTTATTGTTGGCTACTTTCTGTAACCTCAAAAACATTGCTTAGAAATTTAATGTTTTGTTAACAATTCTAACACTTCCGATCAGTTTAAATCTATTATACATCTTTAGCTCTATGCTAGTAACTTCTGATTTTTCAAATACACTTCTGACTTAATTTTAGGAATCTTTGTACTAAATTCTTGTAGAAATTTATAATAAACTTTTAAATTTTCATTATCATAACCTTGAGATTCTTCTTGTTTATGTTATTTAAGTTGCGGTCGTAGAAAGTTTCTTTTTATTATGTTATTGTTTGTGTTTTCTTTTAATTGTAGTTTTAAATTTTAATGTTTCTTTATTTATTTATTGTTTTTGCATTTCGCCTTTTTTGTTGTTTATTTTATTTAAAAATTTTTTTTAAATAAATTTTTGAAATTTACACTGTTTTTTTTAATGTTTTTTATTTTAATTTATAAATCACAATTATTGTTCTTTTTCTTTTACTGTTGTTGTTTTAGTTTTTTTTGTCTGTTATTTTTGAACTTTTCCGAATTTGTCCGATTTTAAATGTGTTTAAAACATTGAAACATTTTAGTTTACTTCTTAAATATTATTTCTTTTCTTCACGTATATATATGTTTTTTTTTTCAAAAATCAATCTTGTTTCCAGATTGATCATTTATTAAACATTTTTTTAAAATTTAGTTTATTAAATTTGTTTATTGTTTATTTTTTTTAATTTGTTTCATTTTTTTTAATTTAGTCACTAGGCACTTTTTCGTTTTTCTTATGTTTGTTGTTGTTTGTTTTTTTTTTTTTTTGTTTTCAAGTGTTGCTATTGAGTTGTGTTAAGATCTTCTTTAACTTTCATTTCGATACGCGACCTCCACAACTGCACTTTTACGACTGAAGATAGGAACACAATTGGGACGAACGACGAATTTCGTCCAGCATGACGAATTCGTTGTTAAAAGTTCTTTGCGTAAATTCGCTATGTGACGCACAATAAGGACGAAAAAATAACAGCTGTTATAATAAACAAAGTTGTGTGTGGCAAAAAATAAATATTCAAGTTTAATTTACTGAGAATTTTTTCTAGCGTGTGGCAAAAGATAAATATTAAAAAATATGAATCAAAGAATTTTGCGTTTGGTTAACATTATTAAAATAATAAACATCATGTTTATGATGGTAAAAGTCTTTTTGCTTGTGCGGAAACGTTTGCGTAGAAGGTGGTCGGTACGGCCAGTGAACATTATCCGGAACAGCTTAGGATCCCAAAAAGTATGTTTTGGTGATCTAATGTTAAATGATGGAGAACACTTCTTTAAAGCAACCAGAATGACAATAGAAGACTTTAACACTCTTCTAGACTTACTTAAAAATCGGTTGCAGAGGTTTCCAAAGAGAAAGTCTATTGATGAGGAGACACGTTTGGGTTTACCTTTGATGTAAGGGCTTGCAAAATATTTGTATGTATGTATGTATATTTTAAACCGAAATTAAACTATTGTCAAATATTGTTAAATACCTGGCTCACGGTTGCAGTGCACATTTCTTGGCTTGGACGTACAGAATGGGTGTATCGACTGCCAGAAAAATTATTTATGAAACTTGTGATGTAATCTGGAGTGAGTTACGTGAAGTGCATGTCGCCCAGCCTAATCGGCACTATTGGAAAGCCATTGCTGACAAGTAGAAATATTTACATTGCAAGTGGAGACCAATATTATACATATACTTCCGCATTTTAATAGGTTTTACGTGAAAACAGGAATGCCGCACTGTCTTGGCGGTATTGATGGGAAACATGTCCAAATATTTTGCCCAAAAAACAGTGGATCACTGTTTTACAATTATAAAAATACTTTTAGCATTGTGCTAATGGCGGCATGTTACGCGGATTATAAATTTGTTTTTGTGGATGTTGGAGCATTTGGTAGTCAAAGTGACGGCGGAATATTTGCTCAAAGTGCTTTCGGCAAAATGATATTAAGGAAGAATATCGATATTCCCCCCGATGATAATCTACCTGGTAAGCAAAAAATCGTCACATTAATTTCTTTTTTAAAATTTTTTTAGTTTTTTCAAAAAACATCTTTTTTTAACTAGATACAGATATCTCTTTTCCCCATTTCTTTGTGGGCGATAATGATTTTTCCGTAAAACATAATTTAATGAGACCATATCCTGGACGAAATTTATATGTTGCTAAACAAAATTTTAATAAAAAATTATTTTCCACTCGTGTATACATCGAAAACACTTTTGGTATCCTAACAAATAGGTGGAGAATCTTGCATACAAAAATTCATGCATCTCCCAAAAATGTTGATAAAATAATATTAGCAACGATAGTTCTAAACAATTATCTAATGTCAAATAAAAGCAGCGAATATTTCGATGAAAATTTAGTGGACCATGAAGAGAATGGAATTTTCGTTCCCGGGATGTGGAGACAGTCATCTGAACGCATGCAACCCTTTCGCATTTCTCTTCTTTAAGGGATGATTTAGCAAACCACTTACTGGAAATTTAAACTGAGACATAACTTTTTTAATTCAATTGCATTTATTTAATTTAAAAAATACATATTCTATGTACCACATTAACAAAAAAATTGGTATAAAAATTCAGTTCCTTTCAGTTAGTAATAACAATAGAAATATAAGTAATAGAAAATAAATTGGTTTTAACAATCGAATTTCTTTAAAATGAATTAACTTATTAATTAAGGCACTTTTTTAAATTCATATCACAATAATTTAATTTAAAAATAATATTTGGGTAATAGCAAGAAAAATAACAAAAATTAAAAGAACTTCATTCTTTTCATATCAAAAAAATTATCTGATACAATCAAGTTGATTTTTATTATAAAAAATGGCTCAAAAATTTTAATATAAACAAGTTTATACAAAAGATGGGTTTTTGGCTATTTCTGCATAAACCAAAGTCATTACCTACATTTCTATTTCAGCTACAACCTCTTTTTTTAATTTTGCCTCACAAATTTTCTTCGCCAGACTTTCAAAAAGTACTGACGTGGAGTCTCGGTCTTTTTCATTTGCTGATGCTAACTCCTTCACCGTATCAGCACACTCTTTCATTATATCCTTAAAGACGGAGGTAACTTCTTCGTCCGCTTGCTTTTTGGTATATTTACGTGTCCGAATTTCGATTGGATCAGCCGTGCTATCGTCAGTGTTTGTGGTTGGTTCACTTACGGTGCCAAAAGCGCAATCAGAAATACGGTCTATATCGCTTGGGTTATCATCAACACTTCCGATGGTTCTATGTTATAAAAAAAACAAAAGTTAATATAAATTTTATTGCTTTAAATGTAGATACATATGGTCGTGCATCCTTATAATTATTTAAAAACTCAAGCGACTTCATGTACTTCTATTTTTTGGATGGAGTTGGCGCTCCACTACCAGAAGCCAGTTGAGCAGCCCGTTTATAGCGCTTATATGTGTCCCGAAGACCTCTCCAGCGTTTTCGGCACGCGTCACCTAAATATTAAAATTTACAGCACATATAAAGACATTATAATGTTTTTATACAAAAACACTTCTAAGATTCTTTTGACTTACCGGATAAATTAACAACACTACCAATTTTGTTCCATATTTCTGTCTTTCTATCTACATTTTTACAGTCTTTTGATGCCAGATTATAAAGACATTAATATTTTTTAACTTCTTCAATTAAACATTCACTCGGATCCATATTTCATTTTTTATTATGATTGAACTTTTGTTTTTATATAACAGCTGATAGTGTTACCGTAGGAAAAAAATAATTGAATGCAAAAATTAAGCATTAACAAAAAATAATTTAAAAGCAATTTTATGGTAAATAATTGTGTTATTTAAAATCAAACAATTATAAAAGATTGAAATATATCTTCTTTTACTAATATGTTTGAATATAAAAGGAAACACGGTAACCCTGTACTGATTTGTTCGTCGGCATTAAAAATAGAAATAAATCTATCGCAGTGTTCGTCACGCACGACGATTTTTGTTTGACGGCGGTATTGTGTTAATTTCCATAAGCACAAATGTGTTTTATTTTTGACGACGAAAATTCGCACCGAAAAATTTGTTCGTCCCAATTGTGTTCCTAGCATGAATGACACTTTCGCGACTGCGCTTTTATGGTAGAATTAGCCGAACGTAAACGTAACTGTAACGCCTCAATCTGTAATTTCATTTTCATTTAAAAATATTGATGTGAATACTCTTATTTGTGAGGATATACATATGTATACTTAGCATATATATATGTATACACTCATCAATATTTTAAATTAAAAATATCTTGGCTATATAAGGGAAATCATATGAAATATCAAAACCTAATTCGAATATATTCAGCTTTTGGAATTCATTAACATTAATTTCAAAACACTCTTCGGTATAAGATCCAAATGATTTTATATCTATATAAAACTCAGTATTACCTTTAGTTGGTACATCGATTCAAAAAATTTTGGAATATTTACTGATAAAACTAAACGTATGGCAACCCTATAGTTTATCAGCTGTCGTTGACACATTCGAAAAATTAAAAAAAAAAATACAAAAACAAATTGACTCTTGTGCTTGTTATTGTTTAAATTGTTGTAGATCTGCTTGTACCTTACATGGGTGCTACACGATCAAGTTTTGCCTTTCAATTTTTAATACACTTACACTTTTTTACAAATACACTCACAATTTCAAAAATTGATATCAACTTGATAATCACATTTGCTTTCCATCGAATGTTTCAAGTTGCTTTCAAGAAAACAGCTGATCATAAAAGTCATGTACAATTTGTAGTTGTTTTCTCAGCGAACACATATTACGAGTAAGCAATGAAATTGTTTTCAAATTGATTTCAAGTTGCTTGCCGACTACGTCACAATTATCAATTTTAGTAAATTTTGACAAGCAATATATGTGAAACAATATCGAGAAAAACTTGATCGTGTAACCGCAGGGTTATTTATTGTGCTATGATGTAAATAATTAAAAATTGAAAAAGACAGTGATGGGCAGTTTACTGTTCGAATTGTGTACGCTTTGAAAAAAGTTCCAAATAGGTTTAAATTGTATTTTTGATCTAAGTATATAAAAATAATATAATCATATATTTATGTACATATTTACATATATAAAATACTACAAATTATATACCAAATTATTGCCAAAAAAGCTCATATAGAGTATAAAGTTATTTATCAAATGGATGCTATTTTATAAAAAGTCAACATACAAAAGTTTTTCTTTCTCCCCTGGTTCATGATAGACCAATGTAACCAAAATTTTTGCACACTAAATTAAAGTCATTGGAAATATCTTTTACCTGACATCCTTCTTTATTTGTTTATCAAACTTTCAAGATACTAATTACTTAAATGTTGAAACTAAGTGACCTACAACTCGGAAACTAGAAGCTGCTGATCCAAAGTTCGTCTTAATTTTATCTAAAAATTACATACATACATAATTGCTTATCTATCGTTAGCGTGAAAATGTTTGCTTGACACCTAAGAATGTTTATTAAAGCAAATTTTTTAGTTTATTTTTTCCACGTTACAGAAGCTATTATTAGAAGCTATTTTGTATTAAAAATAGTATTTTTTTTTAAATCGGATTCACATTTTCTAAAATATATTTTAAATTTGTTTAAATTACTATAAATTACTTTGTTCAATTGTTTTAAATTGCTCTTTTTCTTTTCTTTTGTGTGCAAAAAGTGCCAAAAAAAAGGGTAAAATTTCTGCGACATAATTTAACATACAAACAGACCATCACTGCTTGACAAATTTCACGTAACGTTGCCGTTAAATCCTCTTCTCAACAGATTGGGACGTTACAGTACATTACATTACGGTCAAGTAAGCACTTTCATAGCTTTTCATATAACAAAAGCGATCAGCTGACACAATTACATTTACGGCTTCTACATTTACATTCTGCTAATTCTACCTTTACGTTCGACTAATTCTACCTTTACTCGTTATTTTTGAAAATACACTTGATTTTGTGTTTTTTTTCAGTTGTTAGTTCTTATCAGTTTTGCCACAACCCAACATTTATTCTAACTAAATTTTAATAAAAATGTAACCAAATTGGACAAAAAATAATCAAAACTTTTAATTGGAACTCTTTAATGTACAACACAATTAAATTGTAACATTTTTGCAAATTCAAATCTGGAGATAATGATTGCATAGGAAAAGAACGAAAATGTGTAGATGTATTTGAAAAAAATTAGTGCAATAATAGATACATACTCAGTATGCCTTAAATATCCTATTTGCATACTGTGAGTTAACAATTTTAATAAAATAATCAAATATTGCTATTTATGAACTTAAGCACATCCCCATATTCATAAAAATTGTTTGCGACTTATAAAGGGCTAAAGAAAATATTGTAAAAAAACTCGTTTATTTTAAGAGTAGATCAGATTTTATATCTTATTTGAGTTTAATTCTTCCGACACACCCTTAGGGGCCAACAGTATCACAGTGAATGGTGAACTTTTTTATGTGTTTCTTTCTAATCAAGTAAATATCGATATTTTTTTATAAGTTCTTCCATTTTCTCGTAAATCTACTTATGTTTTCTCTAGGTGAGAAAATATTATTTCGACTACATAATGTGAAAGCAAAAATAGTAACCAAAATGGGAAAAGGTACATATCTACATATCGAAGAAAATATTACCAATTTTGGTTAGAAATAACCAAAAACGGCAACGCTGGTTCTTATATATATCTTTTTTTTTTTCCTGTAATGTGCCATATGGATTTTTTTCAATTCGTACTGTACTTTATGTTGTTTCTGTTTGTTATTATTAGTTTTTGCAATTTTTTTTATTAATATATTTTTTGTTTTTTTTTTCTTTCTTGATTTTCAAATTTTATATATTTTTCGTGTGTAAAATGTACCAACTGTTGTTTCTGTTTCAATTAATGGTTTTAATAATTTGTTCAGATTTTTAGTTTTTATGTTATTTTAACTATTTATATGAGTTTCGTTTTTTTATGAAACTAAAAAAAAATAAAAAAATGTAGTTTTTAGATTTTATAAAAATTTGTTTTCAGTTTTCGTTTTAGTTATAGTTTTTATTAGTTATTTTTAAGTTTTCAGTTTATTTTCACTTTTTCAGTTAATTTTTAATAAAAAGAAATATTTCCTCGTTTTTATTAATTTGTTACTTTTTTCCCAATTTTTATTAGAGTTTTAAATTTTTTTTATTAGATTTTTTTTATAAACAACATACATATAGAATCGCTATGTATAGATATTTAAATAAAATACTCGCATTCCAGGTTCGACGCAAACTGAGCCGAAAAGCTAAGCATGCGTGCCTTATTACGAAAATCTTTATTAAACTAACGGAACTTATTTACTAAATTAACATAAGTATATTAAGAGGAAATATATCAGTATTATCGTATGATGATTAAATATAGAATAGGAATAAACAGAATAATAAGGAGAAAAATAACTGGTTAATCGTACGATGTCAGTATATAATAATATTAAGTATATAATAATATTAAGTATATAATAATATTAAGTATATAATAATATTAAGTATATAATAATATTATATATTTATATATATATATATATATATATATATATATATATATAAATAATAAAAATAAGTAGAATTAAGTGATGCATTCAAATTATAATAATGCATTACATGTCAAGTGATGCCAAACTTTAACAGTATATAATAATATTAAGTATATAATAATATTAAGTATATAATAATATTATATCTATATATATATATATATATATATATATATATATATATATATATAAATAAAAATAAGTAGAATTAAGTGATGCATTCAAATTATAATAATGCATTACATGTCAAGTGATGCCAAACTTTAACAGTTTAAGAAGTTTCAAGAAAATAAGCAAAATAATGACCTATATAAGACGTGTCTTTTATAGTAAAACAAGAATTTGTTTTTAAACGGGGTTTTCTGTCATAACCATCTTCGTTTTCATACATATCATTTCTTCAAAACATCTCTTGTCGGCTGGAGATACTATACGCACTACTGCAAGTTGTCGGCAATGCAGTGTTTATTTTATCAACAGTATTAATACAGGGTTGTTTAACCTCTCATATGGAGAAAAAATCTCTGTTTCGTGGAGATATTCGTCAGATGTTAACCGTTGCGAGAGACGCCAGTGGAACAGCCGTTGTTGAAGATATGGAAAAAAGATCGCCCTTATGGTCTTATGTTGAAAATAAAAAGTTGACTTAAAATATGTGATCGAATAATCTTACTTTTACGGAATTGTTGCTTTAAATGATTAGGAACCTACAACAGTTTACAATAACGAAGAATTTAAAGTCCTGAAGCGTTGTGTTTGTACTTATGATACAATTATTGTGTTTCTCAATTTCACTCAACGTCAATTCTATGTCACAATCGATGGCTATACAAAATTGATTTTAAAGAATAATGCAATTATGTTAATTCGAAATCTAGATGCTAAACAGGGATTAATGATTGGTTACACCTAACACACTTGGGTGAGTAAGTACATCATCACCGTACAGTGTACACCTTCTGAACCAACTGTGTCTTTTCGGATGATAAAAATATGCTATAAAAATAACCTTCGTTAGCTATTAACAAGGCGTATATGGTCAAGCTCTTTAAAAGCAAAATTTTCATTATCAAAACCCGTTTTTTCTAATGGATAGTTATACGAAAATTTTCACCAGTAAGTGCATTTAAAGGTATTTTTGTTTCTGTTACAAATTCTTATTTTGTTATTCTTTTTTATAATAAAATATATTGAAGTCACCAATAATTCCCACTTTATATTTTTGTTTTTTCTTCTGTTACAAAAAATACCACAAGGAGTGCGAAATAGTCGCACGGGTCATCTAGCTAAAATTTTAATAAAGAACATATTTTGTAAAGTATTCAAACAAAATAAGCTTTTCTTTAAAAATTAAATCTTTAAACTGACTCGTCCTACCATTCAATGATATCATCGATGTTGAAGCAGTGCCTGTATTTGTTGCTAACGTCTGAAGCGTCGTTAGAATATCGGTTTCCTACGCCATTGTCCAACATAGTTAACGATACATCTTCTTTGCGTTCTCTCGTGAGATAATTGTTACAGACGCATGCAGCTAAAGTTATAAGCTCCACTTTTTCAACATTTAAGGTTTTTAGTTCTTTATGAAATATTTGCAATCTTGCAGCAAGGATGCCGAATGCGTTTGCCACCACACGTCGTGTTCTTAACAAGCGGTAGTTAAATGTGTTATTTTTCTTTGTTTGCCTTTGGCTGTAAGATTTCATAATTCTTGGTGTTAAGCGAAATGCTTCATCTGATAAAAAAAAAACACAAGGTACCTAAAAAATAATCTGTTTTAATATATCCATATGCATATTAAAAACTTTTGGGTATGGTAAGTTAATAATATCGATTTTTTGCTTGAAAAATGAATTTATTATAATAACAAAATGAATTGATACATTATTCAAAGTATTGTCTATCGTTAGATAGACAAAAGTACCTAAAGAACTGCTCCGGTTTTGAGGTAAAGAATGAATCAAGCCAATTTCTGATACCCTTTTTTTTGTTTGAGACCAGCATTCAGGGGTTAACTACTACTCATGCAGTGCATCTGCTGGTACTAGGAAAATAGGTTGTGGGAAGGAGGATAGAGGGATTAGTGTTTATGGAATTTCGATTTGAATTTGCTTATGTCGTAAGTGGCAGGGAAGACATTCGCAGGAAGATTGTTCCACAAACGAACAGTGCGACCAAAGAACGAATTCTCCCTATAATGCGTTGTGCGATTCACTGGACAATCAACTACAAAGGGATGCGCTCTGCGAGAAATACAAGTACTACGTAAAAATATATTATTACCAGGAATTAGTTTCTTAATTTCGTTAGAACAAATTCCGTTATAGTGCCGATAGAACAATGAAACGCACATCACATTGCGACGGTGCTCTAATGAATTGATAGAGTTGGCTACCCTACCGTCATTAATAAGAACCTTCGCGCTCTCCTGTAAGCAGTCGAGAAGCTCCAAAACAGACTGAAGCACCGGCCCATAAATGTGAGTTGTATTCCAATTTGGGTCGGATATAGGTCATGTAAATATTAAGGAGATCAGATGGAGTAAAGTAGTTCTTACACCATCTTAAAAAGCCGAGGCACTTGAATATCGATACCCGAAATATGTGCTCGTTCCAATGAACGTCACAGTGAATTCTCATGCCCAGAACATCAATATCTACATTACCCATAGATACAGATGACAACATACCACCACGTCTGTGTGTCAGAAAACAACATTGGGACGTGCGCGCGTTAAAGTCGATCCTGTTCGCGCGACCCCACTTAGAGATTTTCGCCAGATCGCTTGTAAGCATGTCGTTCATATTCTGCCTTTTCGCCCCAATCTCCAAAAGGCCCCGGGTTCCAATGAAAAGAATATAAATGACACATATTGCTGTCATCTGCAAAAGAGTAAGTAGGATTGGAATTGAGCAAAAGAAAGTCGTTAAGAAATATTAGAAATAGAGTTGGAGAAAGAACAGAGCCTTGCGGTATCCATGAATTTATTCTGAACTCGTCGGGTGAGATCCCATCTATAACCACTCTTATAGTGCAATCTCTGAGAAAGCTCGATATGAATCGAGAGAAGTGACTACCAACACCAAAAGCAAAAAGTTTGGATATGAGAGCCTCGTGCCAGACTCAGTCAAACGCCTTGGAAATATTCAGGGCCACAAATTTACTGTTACTAAATCCATGAATGGAGCTATTCCACCTTTCAGAGAGTAGCGCCAGCAGATCACCAGTAGAGCGACCCTTACGGAAACCGTGTTGGCGATTGCTCAGCAAATTATTGGACTCTAAATATTTCACAAGGTGATGATTAATCATACTCTCCATAACTTTGGAAAGTGCCGAACTGCTATTGGGCGGTAGTTTTCAGGGATTGGCGTTACATTGGCAATCTTCCAGCAAGATGGAAAAACACCCGTACGATAAGGCGCACTGAAAAGATTAGCCAATGGACAGACAAGCGTCGAGGTGCACTGCTTCAGGACCAGAAGTTTTGCCTTATCAACCGGGTCAGTGAATTAAGTCAGTGGTTTAACGTGAGTACCTGCCCTAGGACGTTACCTCACGGTGCCAAAGCACGAGTGAATACAATGCGTCCACCAGCGCCCCCAACTATGATTAAAATCATCAGTGAGTACCAATTTAAAGCCATGTTATTTGGACATGACCTCACACCTTGGTAAGGTGCCGGAGACTATCTAAACTCCTACCGATCTATGGGTCACGGCACCCGGTCAAAAATGTAACTCCACACCGAGCCAGCATAGCTCTCCCCGCGATTTGGGTTTAAACCACAGCCACCACGTTGCTCCCACAAAGGGGGCCTCACCATAGTCGGGCAGGAACCGAAATTCCTGGGGCTCCCGACACCCGTAGCACCAGAATTAAGCCTCCGGTCAGGCCTCGTAGCATAAATGCTACTACCAGTGTAAGTCCCAAACAACTTCGGACTGGTGACTGGTGAAACACTAAACAACACAACAATAAACGGAGCCACCCTCACGGGAGAACTCAAAGTGACATCGTGCGCCACGGACACAATACACAACAACAAGAACACAACCAGTCAAAATCAGACCAGTACAAACACACAACACCCAAAACTGCAGCCACAAATCAAGCCGCAAACAGCAGGTCGGGAAACAGCAAACAGCAGACAATCACAGCAAGCAGCATGACACATCAACCGTCAGCACCCCAGCGGGACGCCAAGCTAGAAAAAGGCTAGCCAGGAGACCGCTAAGATGGTGATGCAGGTTCAACCTCCGCTAATAGTGCCGTCCTTCTACGCCTAAACACCTCAAGGGCAAAAACGCCCAGCCTACCATAAGTACGATCGTCCA
The DNA here is from genome assembly GCA_023159175.1 of Wohlfahrtia magnifica. Classification (NCBI taxonomy): domain Eukaryota; kingdom Metazoa; phylum Arthropoda; class Insecta; order Diptera; family Sarcophagidae; genus Wohlfahrtia; species Wohlfahrtia magnifica. Next base: position 12,773 of record JAKWBJ010000296.1, read on the forward strand.
ACAATACCCTACTGAAATCCCACACCCCCCCAGTATGAGTAATACCCATACTATCTAAATCCCTAACGTCATCATAGTCCGGGCACGAAGTCAGTACATGCCTCCAGTCCTCAATTCCCCTCCCACACCGACAGTCCGCTGATTCAGTCTGGCCAATTCGATGCAAAAATGCATTGAAAGAGCCATGTCCCGTCAGTATGAACCCCAGGCTCAAGCCAAAGCCAAAGTCAGGGTGTTCCCGTACGAACGTAACGTCCGGAATAAATCCATAAGTCACCCTTCCCTAGTCGCTGTTCGTCCATCTCGTCTGCCACCTATCTACGAGGCACCCCTGCAAAAGGGCCTTATACCTATCTCTCCCAATCTCGAGCTCCGAAACAGAAAGCCAATCGTCCGTCCCAAGTGGCAGTCCCCTCTTGACCCTGAAAGCAATGCTACGACGCACCACTTCCAAGTCAAGCGGCGGCACACCAACAAGGACCTGCAAAGCATCGGTAGAGACCGTCCGACACACCGGAACACATGCCAAGAGTGCAATTCTCTGACAGGTGAGAATCTTACTCTGTCCAACAACAGACATGACCGTTTTATACCACACCGACGCGCCATACGCCGCACAAGCGACGAAAAGCCCATCGTATATGATACGGACGGCACGCCTGCTGAGTCCCCAATCACTCCTCAATATGCGCCTAACCTTTCCAACGATAGCTGCCAGCCTATGCCTGACATGGGTGAGATGAGCCTGGAAGCTCATACGCTCCCCAACAACTATTCCGAGGTACCTGACCGGAGTCACATAGCGAATGCTGTTGTCACCAATTCTAATGAGTGGAGGTCGCCCGGTTGACAATATGCCCTTAAGCAACATCATCACCGTTTTATCCACTGCGACGTCCACACCAACCCCTACACCCCACTCACAAGCAATGCGAATGGCCTGGGCACCCCTTCTCTCCAGCTCAGCACGAGACCGGCCTTCGATCAGGATGAGCAAGTGATCCGCATACGCACACAGTTTGAATGTCAGCCCGAGCTGCCTCAACAGAGTATCCATCATGAGATTCCAAATGAATGGACCACAGATGGACCCCTGCGGACAACCCCGAACAACCTCCATCCAAACCGTTTCAAAGGATCCAACAACACACGCTTTTCTATACTCGAAATAACTGCTCCAAATGCCCATCTCACGACAGCCAACCTCCGATAGCCTTCGTAAGACCTTGTCCCACGAAAGATAATCGAAAGCTCCCTTAAAATTAATGAAAAGCCCAAGCACATACTTCGCAGATGATTGTTCGACAGAACTCTTCACATGCATCCAAGCGTCTTCGACGCATTTGCCTTCCCTAAAACCAAACTGGTAACATGAAGGCCCCTCGCTGTAGCATTCCTTGAGTCTGTACACCATGATTCTTTCCAGCACTTTTCCAAATACTGGCAAGAGGCTGATGCCCCGATAAGAGCGAGGATTACTCCTCACTCTATCAGGCGACTTAAGGAGTACCACAACACGAGCACATTTCCATGCCTTCGGGAAGTAGCCCTCATTAATGCACCTACCGTACACCGCCTCCAGGTATTCAGGGATGGCCTTCCAGATGTTCTTACACATCTCTCCGGTCAACCCATCCAAACCTGGGGACTTCCTGCTTCTCACCCGACAAAAACAGTCATCTAATTCCGACCTCACCAAGTTTGGAGGGTCAGCAACCTCCACCGGTGGGGGAGGATAGTTGCCTGGCTCCGCCCTTGGAAAGAAGACCCCCAACAATGCGTCCGTGCAGTCCCTCCATGAAGACAACACGGTGTCGCCAACATGGAGGCATCCTATGTCCACCTGACTCTTTCTACCCCTGCAGATACGGTAAACCCTACCCCAGGGGTCATCCCCATTGTCCTGTACAAATCTCCTCCACTCGTCCTCCTTAACTGTAACAATCATGTCCTTGTACGTCTTAAGGCTGTCAAGATACTCGGTCCTACGCTGAGCTAGATCTTCAGCATTGGTACGCCTACCCCTCTGGAAACGTCTCCGGAGGTGTCGAACGCGCCGCCGCATCGTCTCCAACTCAGGGGTCCACCATTTGACCCTCTTGGGCTTCGCATAACTAGCTCGGCCCAACAGTGCATCATTCACCGCAGATGCCGTCCGGACAATCTTGTCAACCTGGTCGTCAATCGTTAGTAGCCTAAAGTCTTCAATTGGCACCGATGACAATGCCTCCCTAACACAGTACCGATAATGGTCCCAATCAACGTCATGCGTTCGCCATCGTAAAACGCCACCAGTCTCCCTAGTCCGTTGTGGACAAGTAACCCTAATCTCGATGAGATTATGGTCACTTATCCCCCAATCGTCACAAACTCTCCAACTAAAGTCCAAAGCAGTAATTGCCGCCCCATTCGCAGCTGTCATGTCAATGTCACTGACGCCCATTGGCCCATCGAAAGTATATAGCTCACTCGGCTCATTCAACACGCTCAAATCTCGCGAGAGCAACCATTCACTAAGCACTCCTCCTCGTATAAGGTTCGGATGTCCAGACCCAAGTCTGGAGATCTTACTGAACCACATACGAGAGGAGGCGTTCGCATCTAGGCCGAGGATAACAGAAATACTACTCGCCGCGAGTAGTACCGTATCCATATACCCTAGATAGGGTTCCAATGAAACGCCAGGCCTACAGTAGATGCTAGCCAGAAACATCTCCCCAAACCACCCTTTTACCCTAACACACACCCCAAGCTGGCTATCAACTGATTCCGTACAGTCCACGTCGCTGTCCCTAACTATAATCGCGGCCTTTCCCACACCGTCAGTAAATACCCGAAACCCCCCTGGAATCCCCCTAACATCACCATTCGCAAAGTACGGCTCCTGGATCAGGGCAAAGCTAGCGTCCAGCTGACACATAGCTTGCCCCAGCTCGCACGTCACCGCCTTCGAGCGCTGACAATTCAGCTGCAAAAGGCGCAACTCCATTAGTGTCTGGCGTTCGCCCTGGCAACCATAGCCGAGTACGTGGGACACGCAAACGACAGCATACTGTGGTCCGCTGGCAGGCCCCTCATCTCACAGTTGCGGCACCTCACAGGGTTAACACAACGTGAGGCCAGATGCCCCATCGTCCCGCACGTCCTGCACTTGTCCTGCCCCATCCTGCACTCACGCTGCAGGTGGTCAAAGCCGAGGCAGCGGTAGCAGTGCGGGATCGCATCCTGTTGCCGCAACCTGAAGCTGAACCACTTCACGTAGACCCTACCGACATCAAGAAGCGCGTTCGCAACACGCTCACCACACTCCAACACAACGTTGACCTGTCCGGCAGGGTCAGACCTCCAGGGACTGGTAACCAGACGAACGCTCTTCTTGAACACCTCATAGCTCATACGCTCCTTAAGGTTCATCTCGAACAACTCAGACATAAATTCGTCAGGAGTGATCGCCGCATGCACTCCGGCAACCACCACCCTTGGACCAAGCTTATCGCTGACGGTCACCTCCAGGCCGACCTCCTCAAACTTTTTGTTTGAGGCAATCCTCGACCTCTCCGCCACCGAAGGTGTACGAATGACCGCGCCGCTAGACCTCTTCAGCGGCCGCATCTCATGCACTCTGACTCCAAGGGTGGGTCCGACCTGTTCGACGACCTTACTCACTACCTCCTTAGAAGTTGCGCCCTTCTTCTTGTCGCGAACGACCACCGACCAGGTTTCCACAGGCTTGGGTGTAGGCCTGGGAACCACGACACCCTGTGCCCCAACCACCGCAGCAACCGTTGGGGCCTGAGCAACAGGCCTAGCAGCGGGAGCTGGCACTGTGGTCACCGACTGAACCGGCCTGGGAGACTGGAGGATGTCCAGCCTACCCCTCAACCGCTCGTTGTCTACCAGCAGTTTCATTACCAGCTCCTCATATCCACTAGCCTGACTCATGAGTCTGCCCATCGTCTCCGCGCTAAGGTTCTAACCGAACAGCACCTCACGGAAACTGTCAGTGACAACCTTAACGTCGGCCACAGTAACACCACCATCACACATGGAAAAGGCAGCAGCCGAAGCCACAGCCCTTTTACGCTGTCTGCTTTCCCTGCGAACAGATGGCAACGGGGGAAACGCCGCAGCAAAACTACCACCAACCGCAGAGCTATCAGAAATAGCAGCAGCAGCACCAGCATCCGACGTGGCACATGCGCCAGAAACAGCAGCACCACCAGCAACACCACCAACTGCACCACCAGCAGCACCACCAACAACACCACCACCAGCACCACCACCAACACCACCACCAGCAGCAGTACCAATAGCAGAACCGCGACCAGCACCACTCTTAACACCATCAACAGCAGCAGCAGCAGCAGCAGCATCAGCAACAGGAGCAGATTTAAAGCGCTTGGTGGTCGCCTTACCACCACTCGCCTTTACATCAGCTTCCGACCCCGAACTGCTCAGCTCGCTCTCCGAATGACGGAGACGAGACTTCGCAGGTGGAGGGGGCCCCATCACTTCATCAGTGACTGCCCCAGACGCAGCGTCAGAGGCATCACCCTTCGCCGTCTTGCGAGGTTTCCCCGCAGGAGGCATAATACAAAATTCAAATTCAAAGAATCTAACGACTCACCAGATTTACAAATAAACGCAGCCAATAGGAAGTCAATAATCGTAGCCAAATCCGTCACCAATTCCAATTAAACACGCCCGAAACCGAGATACAACTCGAAAATCAATGTCCAATAAACACGCCGAACCGTCAACAAAACACACCCTGGTAGCACCAAAACCCACTGCACGAGTATGGTAACTCCACTCCGTTAGTCCTATCTAACCTCACTTCTTCATATTGTTACTGACCTTGAAGTCAAAAAACTGAGACACCACAGAATTACCCCTGGGAGTCTCAACTTTATAACAACAATTCTTCACAATTTTATCACTCACACTTGAAAGCACACGGTTTTCACACACGATAGTTTGTAACAAACTTAAATTCTCCGCTTTGAAAAAACACGTCTTTACACTCCGACAGCCAAACTAGAAGTGACCGGGTCAGTGAATGTGTGGTCATCCTATATAAGGACTGGAACCGAACTAGCGCTGTTCTTAAGCCTTTTAATGAATGACCAAAAGCTCTTACAACCCCGCGGAAAAGTAAGAATTTTAGCACGTAGGCGCTGTTCATATAGAGTCTTCTCGCGCCTAAATATTGCGGCACACGAAGATCTCGCCTTTTTGCGTAGCGAATCAATATGATCGCATTTGTTATTACGTCCATGTCTGACTGCGAGCTTGCACGTCTGATTAAACCAAGATTTATTTTTTGATTGAATCGAAAGCTTTCTGGATGGGATGAAATTATCCATCCCTAGCTTTATTATATTGACAACCATTTCGGCCATGACATTCACGTTTGAATCAAGGAAACAAAGTTTCCAATTAAAATGCCCAACGAGCTTTACCGTAATTGAAAACCAAGCGCTTCGTAGCTGTATGTGAAGCGTTGTGAAGGCTAGAGAACGGGAAAAAGACAGAAATGGTACAGTGATCAGAATTTCCTAAAGATGCACGGACCTCAACTACATAGTTTTCAGGCTGTGTAGTGAGGAAAAGGTCAAGGGTGTTATTTTGGTACCCATCTACACACGATATGTGAGTAGTATCATTCGCTAATTGAGCAAGGTGGTTGTGCGTGACAGATAGCTCCACGTATTGGCCTTCTGGAGTTGTGCGGGCTGTATGGCGTAGCCAAGACGAATTATGAATATTGAAATCACCAGTAACAACGATTTCACTGTTCGGGTAAATCGCAGGGATTCTCGATATGGAATCGGAAAGAGAGTCAAAGCCAGGTATGGAAACCTCTCTTTACGCGTTTAGGCTTCTATACAAGAACTCGAAATGCAAAAGATGTTCTGAAGTGAAGCGTATTCCAGTAAGGGCTTTTTGCATCGATCGAAACAAATGGTAGTCAGAAGGGGCAAAGTCTGGGCTATAAGGCGGGTGAGCCAAACTTTAACATCTACTGTTTTCCAGTAGTTTTTGACCGGTCTTGCAACATTTGGCCGAGCGTTGTTATGATGGATAGTTATGGCCTCGTGTCTGGTCCAATATTCTTGACATTTTTCATTGATTGCTCTCATCAAACGCATTAATTGTGTTCGATACAGGTCCTGTGATCGTCTGACCCGATTTCAACAGCTCATAATTCAAAACACCCTTCCGATCAAATACAGAGCTTTACCTTAGCGTCATGGATATTCGGCTTCGGCGTTGATTTGGCTGGTTGGGCGAGCTTTTAACACATGACTTTTTGCGCTTGAGGTTATCGTAATGTATCTAGTTTTCATCATATGTAGCAATACGATATAAAAATGATTTCCTTTTTTAACGTTCAAACATCATTTCTGACATGCAAAGTCGCCTTTCAACGTCTCTCGGCTTCAATTCATATGGGACCCAATTTTCTTGCTTTTGAATGAATCCCAAATTTTTTCAACATAGGGAAATGGCTTGTTGTGTGACTCCAAATGAAAATGCAAGTTCTTCTTACGTTTGACAACAATCATCGTCGAGAAATACTTCCAATTCCTCATCTCAAAATTTTTTCGGCTGACCTCTCCTTGTCTTTTGTGTCGAAATCACCACATTTGAATCGCGCAAAACTATCATTTACAAGTTTTTTGAATTGAAACATATTGACCGTAAGTTTCTACCAACAATCGATAACTTTCAACAGCCATTTTCTTCAAATGACAGAAGGTTAACAGATTTCCCACAAAACATATTTTTTAGTCACAAAATACGACATTATTAAAGCGATTGAAAAAAAATATCTGCTTACACTTTGGCGTCTATCGAATACTGAACTATAATGACAGATGTTTAGCCGCCAAAATACCACATTTGTTTTTATTGACACAAACCATACGTGATAGTTATGCCAAATGTTGTCCAAATCGACATTATTAACTTGTATACCCAATAAGTATAAACTTATGTATGTACCTTAAGGTCTGTATTTGGAAGTTTTTCATCGTCGGGAAAATGAAGATGACTTTGTTTAATGGCGTCTCCTATAACTGATTCATTGACAGCCGCAGCATCATTGGGACGATCATTTGTTCCCACATCCACCTTAATAAATTTATAATTGGCATCATTCATCGCTAATAAAATAACACTATTGAACCCTTTGTAGTTATAAAATTAGTTTCCTTCTGAGGCATTTGTGCTAAATGCGATGTGCTTTCCATCTAAAACATTCCATTTTTCAAGTGGTTTTGAAAACTAATCTAAATGTATATTTACCTTTGGCTTTTAAAGTGGTTTTAAAAGTGTAATTTTAAAAAGCTAGTTCAGTATTCTCTTTACTGAAATAAACATACCTTAAAATACTTTTCACTCAATGACTTTACTTAATGACTTGTGAAGTTTTAGGATCCACTTTTGAGTGGAACAGACACTCGGAATCCATATGACAGGTCGGTATAGATGTTTCCGGTCGATAAGTACCACAAAGTGATAAAAAGGCTACAATAAGAAAATACATAAAAGGTCTAGGTTATTAGTTCCAGAAGCATATATATAATTACCGCGTTATTGCTGAAACAGATTCCCTAAGCACTGTGTTTTCTTTCGAAATCAGAGGGCCAACAACACTTAACAAGACCTCTAATGATTCTTCTTGATAATCTACAAAAGATTGTGAAACTTTTTATATTTTCCAATTGAAGTTTCTTCATGGAGATTTGCGTTAAATCTTTTCAAGAACACCGCGGAACAAGCCAGTCACGGCACCTACGGCGTTTGGTTGCTCGACTAAATTTTTTTTCTAATAACTACACTAATATAACTCCCACTAGTTTTTCTTTTTGGGAATTTTTCATAACCAACATTTCACGTTTATATTTAAAACACACTCAAAATTAAAAAATCCTAATTTGTTTTATGTTGAACGACTGCTTATAGAATACAAAGGTTATTTAGTTTATTTGAAATATGATGGCGTAAATACAAAATGTAATCACAAAATTTTTCTGTGTTATATTTTGACAGTCAGGCGAAAATCCGTTGGAGTTAGCAACTGCACACCAAAGAATGAAAAAAATTATGGTTTTGTGTACTCTTAAAGTATTGGTGGCCAAACATTATGAGTGAGTAAAGTTAAAAATAAAACGATACACATACACAACATATTCAAAGCCAGTGCAACTTAAATAACTACAAGTAAGAGTTGCGGGAAGTGCCTGTCATACCCGCACTTATAAGTGTAAAGCAATGTTATGCAAAATTAAAAATATATTTGTGTTAGTGAGAAAATAAAAAATGCACTGTAAGAAATTTGTAACGAGTAAAAAGTAGTAGTAAGTTCTCTAAGAATTTATGTTAAATTCAAAATATAAAAATGCATTGGGGATTACCAAATGCATTAATAATCATAAAATATTCGTTGTATGTTGTTAAAAAAAAATCCGCAAATAGCCACTCCACATGTTAATTCGCTGCTGTTTGAATGACGACTAAAAGCAAATTTCTTCCAGTTCTTTTGAAAAAAAAAAAACACAAAGGGTGAACTAAAACCAAGAGAGTAAGAATAAGTGTGAGTTGAGCGTAAAGCATTGCTCTATGAAATGAACACCATTGATGTAAAGTGTTTATGAGCATGGGTATACTTATAGTTGGGCATGTTTATATATCTACTCGAGTGAGTATACATAGAGTATATTTCTACAAAATAAAACCTTTCGAAATCGATGTGATACAGTTAATAAAAGTGTTTTACTATATATTGCCATTTTAGTGAAGCCTAACATGACTAAATACATATGTGGGCTATTTTCAAAACATTTTCAACGGGTTTTAGTTAAAAAAAAAAAAACTGAAAACACTAAAAATTCATATGATAAAAAATTCTCTAGTAAATATTTGTATGTTTAAGCTTTTATTTAAGATAATTCTTTAAATACTTTATCAGAGTCCGGCCAAAGGCAACTTTTTTAAGGCTTATATTGAATTTCGATCAAATTTAATAACTACAGGTGATTATTTTCATTCACATTGTAGTTATTTTTTTTTTCTTTATTAAAATTATGTTTTAAGATAAGTAGTAGTAGTAGCAGTTGTAGATTAAATTCACTGCAGTTGTAGAATATATTTTATAGTAGATTTAAGAATAGATTTAGCTTTAAGTAGATTTAGATTGTGTATTATATGTTTTGAATTAATATTTTAATTTGTATTTGTAATTAGTAATGAGTTGTCCTCGTTCTCCTCGCTGTAATATTATGTGTATGTGATCAAGTGATATATGTTGTTCACTTGATGGTTGAGAGGTGAGTGAGTTGTTATCATAAAAGCATAAAAGAAATAGATAAGCTCGGTAAATAGAAATATTGGAATATTTCAACGAGTAGTGATTTCTATATTACACCAAGGACTGTGTAGTTAGTAAAAGCTAAGTTTTCATTTAAATGTTTATTGTCCAAATTAAATTGGACACTTTCTATTATTTTTAGTTTCAACCGATTTCTTTTTTCGGTAACAATATTTCCAGCTAAGGAAAAAAAGCGTTCGGATGCTGCGCTAATAGCAGGAAGTGACAATATTTTCATAGCTAGTTTTGATAATTTAAGATATTCGATAGATTTGTTTCTCCACCACAGCATTAAGTCAAAATCCTCTGTAATCCCTACCCTTTCACTGTAGTAACGCCCGACTTTATCTCTTCCTGTTTCTAGTATAGCGACTGACGTGCTTATTAGACTTGGAACGAAAAATCTTAAATTTTAAGTAGCTGGCTCTGGAGAAGATGGCTAGAAAACATGTGGTGAAGTACTTGTCGGGGACCTAGATACTGCTGACGTGTATGTGTCTTTAATAAGTGGTTGACTGACATGTGTGAGAAAATTCTGTCAAAATTTCAGTATGATTTTCGGCTAGTTTTTCGATGCAAAGTTCCTTTATATTGTTTATTGCATTTGACTGCAAAGATATTGCAGGAAGATATAAAAACAATGCTGCTCCGGCCTTCGATATCTGCAGCCAGAACATAACCAGCACATACAGCTAGTTTAACATCAGCGTCTCGTAAGCCGTTGACGAAAGCTTCGGTCTTTAGTTGATCTACTAGTGGGTGATTTTCCTCTGGATAGGTTAACTGCACCAAACTCTCGACTTCCATTGCAAAGGCTTGAAGCGACTCATTAGCCTTCTGCGTTCGGGACCTTAACTCTATGCGGTACAAATCGCGCTTGTGTTCATCACCAAAAGTGGGTGATTTTCCTCTGGATAGGTTAACTGCACTAACCTCACGACTTCCATTGCAAAGGCTTGAAGCGGTTCATTAGCCTACTGCGTTCGGTACCTTAACTCTATGCGGTACAAATCGCGCTTGTGTTCGTCACCAAATTTACGCTGTAGCGCCACCAGTAAGTCATTGTAGTTGTTTCTGCAGCTGGCTGGCATGGTTTCTAAAATTTCTGCTGCAGCAACATTTAACGCCAAATTTAATTCTAGAGCCTTTTCTTCGTCGCAACATCCATTTCTACTAGCCATGGTATCGCGAGGATTTTCTCTTCTGCCGGAACATTCGGATACATCTAGCACTTGTTGACACTGGAGACTGTTAACTTTCTCCTCAATTGATTTCTCTTCGGTGCTTGATATTCTTGCCTCCGCTGCAGCTAGCTTCTTGCTTTCTTCCTCGAATATCTCTTGCAGCTTATCGTTTATCGCACCAAACACTTCTTCAAATTTCCTTGTCAGATGATTCTGGTTTTCGGCCAACAGTTTTTCATTATCAGCTTAGAAATTTCTTGTGTACTCGCCAGCGCATTAATTTTTTCCATAAGCTTCTCATTATCAGCTTTAGAAGTTTCTTTTACCTGCGCCAACAGCTTTTCATTATCAGCTTTAGAAATTACTTTTACCTGCGCCAACAGCTTTTCATTATCAGCTTTAGAAATTTCTTGTGCACACGCCAGAGCATTAATTTTTTCCATAAGCTTTTCATTATCAGTTTTAGAAATTTCTTGTGCATTCCCCAGAGCATTAATTTTTCCCATAAGCTTTTCATGATCAGCTCTAAAAATTTCTCGTACCTCAGCCAAAAATCTTTGGTGCTGTGGTTCCAATTTTCCCATCATGGTAGCCAGCCACTCTCCATTATTCAATAGTTCTTTGGCCTTCATTTTTTTTTCTTTTTATTTTATTTTTTTTGAAGACTGCCCACTTCTGACACCAATTGTTACGTTTTTACCTTTTTAAAAACGTGTTTTTATGAGTTCGTAGATTGTAGTTAAAATAAAATAAATGTTGTGTTTGGTTTTAATTAAAATCCTTTATTTAACACAGCTTTGTGCACCACTGCTTGTAACCTTTTTACAAGCAATAAAAATTTTTATTCTTAATTACTCCGTCTGTTTACAACTTTGTAAACAACAACAATTACTCGACAGATCTTTCTACTTAAAGATCTTCCAACCCGATAGTAGTTATAACTTAGGTTCGATCACAACTTTTTCAACCAGAGGTTATCCACACTTAACTCTATTTACTGAGTTAGCTCCAACTAAACTGGTTTTCTACTTCATGATTCACTTCACGAGTTTACTCCTTATAAACTTTCTTCACACCAATAACACTTTCACTGAGTTTACACCAAATAAACTGATTGCTGTTCGCATCGATGTGCTTTTTATATGGCTGAGTAAACAACACATCGAAAGCTCTCGAACCTCTCGATATTTCAGGTAGATTCCATTTTTTTCTTTTAATTTTCTTTTAATTTCTTTTTAGTTCTTTTGTAGCCATGCGTATGTAAACATCTACCTCTTTCAGCTCTTAATATTTGTTGTTGCTTGTTTATTGTCTGTTACTTGTTTCCTTTATTGCTTAATTATTGTTGTTGCCGTGTTATTTTTTATTTATTTTGTCTCCGCTAATAGTTGTTATCGTAGATTTGGTTATTTGTAAATAGCACATATAGCTGTTCTTGTAGCTTTTGTTTATTTATTTTAGCGATGTAATAAACGCTGTGATGTCCAACCTTATGTTCGTAACAATAGTTAAATTTGAACTCTATTTCTCCAAGTGCAACATTATATTATTCTTCAGAGCCGCGATTTCAACTTCTTCATTATTTTGAACAAGGCAAATAATTTTTATTTTATTAAGGGATGGAATAATGAAACATAATGTAGAAGAGACACTGGCTTGAAGTTTTTTGAAAATTATTTCGAAGTCCTTGCAAATCTCTACTAAACCTTGGAGGACAGAATAATTAATATTTAAAATATTCCCCCTTTGAACATTATCCGCAAGAATTTCATTGATATTAGTGTAATTTTCAAAAATTGACTCAAACATTGCGAAATTCGAATTCCACCTTGTAGTACAATTGCTCTTCAAAGTTGTTTCCAGCATGTGCTCCTTATTGGCCTTCTTAAAGTATTTTATTATTTTTTTGCTAGCATTTGTAATCCCTTTTAATTTATTTAAAAGGCATCTGTTAGGACATTAGAAAAAAGATGAGCAGAACAGTTTAATCTTGTGAAATCTCTTAGTACACTTAAAATATTACTTCCGCAATCAGTTACGAATACCACATTTGCTATATCAGTCACATCGAATTCTTCAAAAGAGCTGCTTATTTTTCCTTTTATGTTAACTGCTGTATTAGACATAAAATCCATATATTTTATTCCTAAGGTAATATCCTTAAGTTGGAAATTCACTTAGAAGTGTAAACTTTCCACCAACTTCTAAACACTTTTGAAGGGATGGCAGTCTTCTATAGTAAAATCTATGAATGCTTCAAAGCAAAAATTTCTTTCTTCAGTATTTATTTGTACTGTCATGAGGCTGTGAATGAACGCACTTATGCTTAATTAAATTTGATGTTTGATGCTTTACTAATTTTAAAATCTTTCAGCACTTTTGGCAGTATACTCTGTCTTGTAAAATAGATCCATCCTCCTTTTCAATTTGAAGAAAACAAGTTCATATAAAACCTTCTCCAGTTCTTCGTAGCACTTTGTATAGTCCTGCTCTTATTTTCTTTAAAATTTCGTCACAATTCTCCATTATTAAGACTTGTATCGTACTCCTCAAAAGTTCAAATGCTAATCAAAACGTGAAAACTCCAATTGGCTTATTATTTACTGTCTAATTTTTGGGATTGCCCACGTTTTTATTGCCCCATATTTTTGTAGCAAAATGTTTGCTTTTGATTTTCAATGTACATACATAGGTGCATTAAAATTTTTTGGAAATTTGTCATAAGTAAAAGATCGCAAATATTCTTATTAAGTGCTGGTATATGTGCCGTTGAACATACATATATTTTATGTACGACATTGTTTTCCATAAAATAGCAAAAAATTATTTTTTTAGATATTTCGCTCAAGTTTTTTAATGACTTTTATAGCAGGTAGTGTTCTTTCCATTGATACACATACTTTGAATACATGTTTATGTGCGCACACAAGGATTTTTATAGCTATAGCACTTAACATAGATACAAACATGTTGCTTAAGCATGTTTACTAAAGGGTCCGCCATCTGTTTTTTTTTCAACTAGTGCTTATTTCGTGAATGGTATTACTTAGCTCATGTCTGATTTGACAGATAAATAGTTTTATCCTTTCGCTGAACGAATATGGTTGTGTATACGCTTGAACAACGCTGGGAATCTGGGCCTGCGATCGACTTGCAGAAGATGCCGAGGCAAAATTGGGCCATTTTTCTTCGAAAATGAGCAAGGAATGGCCGTTACAGTCAATAGCGATCGTTATCGGGCCATGTTGAACGAAGTTTTGTTCACAAAAATTGAAGAGGAGGATATTAGCAACATTTGGTTTCAACAGGACGGCGCTACGTGCCACACAGACGAAGCTACACTCGATGTTTTGCGCCCTGTTTTTGAAGATCGCATTATCAGCCGCAGAGCTGATATCGTTTGGTCGCCTCGGAGCTGCGATTTGACACTGTTGGACTATTATTTGTGGGGTGCCGTCAAAGATAAGTGTCACGCCAACAAGCCAGAAACAATTGACGCTTTAAAGGACAATATTCGTGAAGCCATTGGTGAAATACAGCTGCATACAATCGATAATGTGCTTAAAAATTTGACCGATCGTGTAGGCTACTGCATGGCCAGCCGAGGCAGCCATTTGAATGAAGTTATTTTCCATTATTAACCGGAAGGGTTGTACTTTCAAATAAAAAAAGAAATTTGAGAAAATATTCTGTAGTTTTTCTTATAGCATTAAAAAAAAAAAAAAATTATTTGGCGGACCCTATAGAAGTATGAAGTGGAATTATATCTGTATGTTGATAATGTATTGATATACACAACACCCAAGAATATAGAAAAGTACTTAAGCATACTTTGTTTATGCGTACTTATGGTCGTTCTCTGCTGCACACATCGCCTGGTTGTGCGACGGAATGCTTGGATCTGTCAGTGGTACATCATCTGATATAATATACTCTAATAGGTGCTTGTGTGGGATTAGGGAGATCGAACGGTTATTATTCTACCGGTTTTTTAGTTTCGTTGAATACGGTTTTTATAAAATGTCCATTTTTCGAATACCGAATAAACCGGTTATTTGTAACACGAATAACCGGTTAATTTAAATATGTATAATTCTTATATGTTTTTATATATTTTAGTGCAAATATACTCTTCGTTTAAGTGTTTTCTAAATTTAATACTATTTAAGGTCTTATTTTAATACTGTATATGACAACATATCGCACAAATAACGTGAAACCATGTAGATCAAAAAAGATATGCACACTTGAGCAACAATAACTTTTTCTCATTTTCTGAAAATCAATATTAATCTACGAGCGGCAGATGTTAAAGTAAAGTTTTTCAAAGGTAAGTAGTCAAAACCAGCCGCAAAGCAATGTTGTGAGGCGATACCGCTGTTGAAAATTGCCAGATGGTGTGGCCTGTAATTGAACTAAGAACTACCCGGTTGGCAGGCGGAGTCTTATCTAACATACCAGAGTGGCACACACTATTAAATACATGATGCATGCATTTATGTTTCTACACATGTCCTCTGAAATGCGAAAATATTTGGAAATGAGTGGAAGGGATAAGTCTAGATATATTGATTGTCCTTAAATACCAAGCTGATAAAGCTCTTCTAAGCCAGAAATTATTAACCACCTTAAATATGTTTATGAGATTGACGCTATTGTGCTACAAGTAAAATTTGATTCTATACCAAGTAGTCTGTAGGCGCTGGAAAGTAGAACTGTTACACAACACGCTGTAAAGAATGAATCACTGGAAGAAATATTAGGAAGTTTAGTTAAGACCCTAAAAAAGCCGAACGTTATTCTAGCATTTTTAGAAACTACAACATGGGACAAAAATTTATCAATTTTATTTGCTAATGCAACTTAAATTGAGAAGAACTTTATTTTAATAACAGAATTGGTTAACCTGTTATTTTATAAATTTGTAACCGAAACCGGGTTTTTAAAAATTGAAATTTTTCGAATTATTCGAAAACCGGCTTTTGAAAAAAGTCGAATAATCGATCTTCCTATGTAGGATGCTTGCTGTAAATGGAGGCTCTGATATGTTGTCATTATCTAAGTCGACTAAATCCATATAATCTGTGCAATTGAAATTAATAGGATGCTTTTTAAAAGACCTGAGTTCAGTTGATTCATATAATTGTTCACGATAATACAAATTTTGTTAATGGCTCTTTCACGAACGGGTTTCCTTGCGTCTAAAAGGATTGTTAATTATATATTTTCCGAATTGGCTAAAAATTCATTGTTTTGTTTTATAAAGTATTACATTAAAATACATCGGTACATAAACTTTCACACAAAGTTAGAAAACATTTTTAAATTTGTTGAAGCCAAACTAGTTGCAACATATAGGCTACGTTGCTGTTGTGACACTTAAGTATCACCATCGACATTTTTAATGACCTTTTTTTAATTTATCCCATTGTATAATTTTAACGAAATATATGCCACTTTTTCACCCTTTTTGAAAATGAGTTAAAGTTCCAAAATTCTCAGTACACTTAGCTTTTATATATGTATGTTGTATATGTATATACATTACATACATGAGTTTTGTGAACATACATACATATATATAAAAATAGCATTCGATATTATTATTACAACTGACATTTTTTCATATAAGGTTTGAAAATTGTGTAATATGAGCTGATGATCACCTGCGATATGCCCTGATTTACGTATGTATTTCGACTTAAGTTTTGATAGCGAGCAGCTTTTATGTACACCAATACCCCGGTTTTGCGACGCTAATTGGGACCGGAGAAACGCAACGCAAACTGAAGCACGATTTTCCATATACTTGTATTGATTTGCATTTAATTGTTTCCGAGATTCATAGTTTTACCTGAAAAAATGTTTTTTCAACAAAAAAATACTCTTTTTTTATTTTTTTTTTTTAACGGTTTTTATTAAAATAAAAATATAACAATTCATTTGAAAAACAGTAAATAAAGAGCAATAAATGCAATACAAATATTAATATAAAAATAAATATGAAGAATTTATAGTACAAAAGCAAAAGTCTATATCGATATGTTAATTTTTTTATTCTGAACTGGAGTCATTCAAATCGATTTCTATTTCTACGGTTGGATTTGGCAATCTTGCTGATTTTTGTATAAAATTGTCTAAGGTTTGTTAGTTTTTAACAGCTTTTTTTCCAAATAAATTTCCTTATAACAATTGATAGCATTGGCTACATTTTTTGACACTTCAACTGTGAACTTTGTCCTGGTCATTGTTTTCAAAAATGTCCATTGCTTGCCATATCAACTGCATCGCTTCAGAAATCTTAGCAGCAGTAAGTTTTTTTTTCTACTTCGACCTCCAGTGAAAATGTTTCATCGTCCAGCGCATTGTTACTCTGAATTGCAATCAAACTTTCGTTATTTAGTTCTTCGTCATATAATAGAAGATCATTGATATCTTGTTCTTCCATTCCATCAAAATTTGCATTCTTTGCTGATTCTGCAAGGTCTTTACATATGTGGAGAACATTATTAATATTCTCCATAACTTTGGGAATATAATCGGGCCATAATTGGCGCCAAGCTCCGTTCATACATGATTCTTTTACTTCTTTCCAAGATAGATTTATATTTTCAATCGCCATAATATTGTAATTCTTCAAAAAATAGTTCATGAAAGAATTCAAATTATCTCCTTCAGTTGCTTTTAGAAGTTGATGAAAAGTTCGTCGGAGATAGTATGACTTAAAGTTAGATATAACACCTTGATCCATTGGTTGTATCACAAATGTGGTATTTTGGGAAAAATAACTTTAATGTTTTCCGAACAATCATCTAAAAAGACAGGATGGCCTGGAGCAAGTCAAGTTACATCAGCACTTTAAACTCAATATTTTTTGAAGAACAATCAGCCTTTAACTCGGGAACAGCACAATTTTCCATCCAAACTTTGAATAATGATACAGTCATCCATGCTTTTTTAGTTGCACGCCAATGAACAGAAAGTTTGCTCCTTTTGATATTTTTAAAAGCTCTCAGGTTTTCAGAGTGGTAAATTAAAAATGGCTTAAATATAAAATCTCTCTCATTTCTTCCCAAAAGAAGTGTTAGTCCATCTTTACTACATTTATAACCAGGTGAAGATTTTTCGTGTTTAGAAATATACGTTCTTCTTGCCAAACGTTTCCAGAAATGTCCCATTTCATTAAAAACTTGTTCCACGAATACCCATCTTCTTCAATAATTGCTTTAAATTTAAGTTTGAACTTAATAATAATAATTATAATTATAATTTTCTTTCAGATCTTCAAATATAGTTAATGATTTGTTTTGAATTACCATTTGACTTAATGGCATTCTGCGCCGATTTTGATCTTCTATCCAAATGCTAGGAAGTGACTCCTTTTTTTCCATTGAAGAACTTCTCATTTTTGTTACCCGTTTACGTTAAGGCGATATTGTGATTTCGGCAAATTTTTTTAATATTTTACGAGTCCCTTAAACGAGTGGATTTTGTTGTAGAAGGGCTAGTCCAAGGTTTCTTCCAATATCAACAGCCTTTTTCCCTGATTTTAGAGGTACGGTTCCTTGGGCAAAGTTTCTTATTTTGATCCCTGGAATAAAATTTTTGTTGTCATTTGGGCGATTTTTAAATCGACCCGCCCTATTATACAACGTTCACAAACAGTTTCATTCTACTTATTTGACAACTGACATAAGCCTCACAGCAAATTTGATAAATTGGATCACCTAGTTCAAAAAAGTGTAATTAAAGCAAACAAGGCTCTAAGACTGCTCTTGCTAAAAGATTTCATAATAACTCCAGTGAAACTACAACAAAAAAATTTTTTTTTTTTTTTGAGTGAAAAACAAATTTAATGAATAAATATGACTCTATAAAATATAAATTAACAATAAAACAATTTTTAACTTTTTTTGAAGATAATTATTTACTTTATACCTTTCTGTGTGCAGAAAATTGAATTTCTTATTTTTCTTTAAACTTAAAGGATATGTTGTGCAAAAGCTGATATATTTTTGTTTTATTTTTCGCATAGATTTATATTAGAAAGAATGGACTCCAAGTAAATAATTAATTACAAAATATGGAATAAGTATTTGTAAAAAGTGATATAGATTATCAAAAGTTTTTTTAAAAGTAACTTCTTATTTTGATAATGTGACTAATGTTTAAATATTTCTGTGAATTGTTTTTTTTTAATTTTAAAATTAATTACTTATATTTTAGTTTAATTTATTTAATTATTTTAGTTTAATGTATTTAATTATTTTAGTTTAATGTATTTAATTAGCTGTTAAAATTAGTTTTTTTTTAAATTAAAATAAATCTTGTTTTTATTCACAAAAATCTTGACCCTATTTTACTTTAAAATACCCTCTCTTTGACCCCTTTTTTCTTAAATACATTTTTATGACACTTTTTCGAAATTGTCTACGGCAACCCCGCGTATAGGCGCAAGATTCTGCTGGCTTTTGTTAATCAGCGGGAATTAACAATTTCTCCTGGTTTCATGCTGGCTATATCTTCTGGACACGAACTTTCTGATATAGCTTAGGTTATTCAAAAGAAAATTAGAACGTCAGTAGAAAGATTTTTTCATGTTTAGCATCCAAAGGTGGAGGCATATTTCCCAATAAAATCTGGTTAATTCAACTTCAAACTTTCGTAGAATTTTATTTTCAGTTGCATATAGATGGGTTCCCCATCGCAGCAAGCTCCTATCAAGCTGGTAAGCGACAATTCAATGTCAAGTTTTATGTGACCTAACAACCTGCTTCCCGGCTCTTTAACATTCAATATATGAGACAAATTTTCTACTCTAGGATGGTATTTTCCACTACTTTCGTCACACGTCGGTGCATAATTTTTTGCCATCAAGAGAAAAAGCTAGTAAGACTGAATCATTATTTTGCATACAACGAGCGGACTCCCTGCTTTTCATTTTTTCACTTCCTACTTTTGGTTTGTCCATAATAATTGGTTTCCCATTTTAATCAGGAAAGCCAATGTCTTTAAATAAAGCTGTAGCTAAACACGAAGGAACTCTGTCTATAATGCCAAATCTATCACACATAGCAAAATTAATTGTATCGTATCCTTTTCGCGCATAATTGGCTTCCTTACAACTGTGAAGAGCCGAACCTATACGAAGGCTCTAGGCTAGCTGAAAGTTCACTGGACAGTTGATCTACTATATTTTACACGCATTCAGTAATTGTATTCTTTCTGCTGGTGTGTTGGTCAATCATGAATGCTATGAGAGCATCAGGAATTCATCCAATGCAACAGCATTTACCGATATAAAATACATCATTCAACGATGTCTCAAATATTGAAAAAGTATTACCTCTTGTCATGTTCTTTACCTCTTTATGGTATTTGTTGAGAAATGTATTTAGTTTTTTAAAATGCTTTTTGTATTTATCAGTGCGATATTAATTTTTTTGCCAAATTTCAATTATTTTATTTACAATTATTGGAGAAAATCTTGCATACGATTGCTTTTATTTTATTTTTCTTCTTCGAGTTCACTTAAGACAAAATGATAATTTTAAACATCACGATAACTTGGCAAATTTAATTCACTAAATTCATTTGGCATGCCAATGGTACTAGCGTCAAGAGTCAATTGACATCGCTGATGAATTCCATAATTTAATGTGAAAAGTTTTTCTGTAAAAGAAATAAACACACGCTTACTTACGAAAGTTAACTATCAAGTGCATAAATCAATAAAAAAAACAAAAGTTTAACACCATGTTTTTATATTTACTAAATTATACTTTTTAAAAAAGAAGAGCGGAGCTAAATAAAATCAATTTCTTTTTTAAGCTTCGTAATTTGTATAAAAATTAAAACGTAATACCGATGTAAGGCAAATGTGCCATACTATCTAGTATATCTTGAGCAATACTTAGTGGGAACATAATAATTAATTTGTAATCAAATAAGGCTTAAAAAAAATTGGATAAATTGGTCCAAAAAGAGCAACTACATTTGTGTTTTGTAGTGATATAACAGAAGTTACTAGTTTTTTATTTTTCATAATCAGACCTTTAATAAAACACGGGATAGTAATCAAAATGAAAGCAGATTCTTAAAGTTAATTAAATTTGCTTTAGAACAAGCCAAAGTTAATAGTATATTATGTTTCGATTTAGTGACAATATAATGTTTTCGATCAAACTACCTTAAACTAAAATCCTCATATCTCTCGGCGGGAGCTAGGCTTTCATTTTAGACCCATACGCCCACTTGTCCAATTGCGCTTATTTTTTGCCTATGAAGCCATTGTTTGACTATAGTTTGTATTGGAGGTACCATGCGAACCATAACGCACGATGTTAATTGTGTCTCACACCTTAACGTCTAGTTTTTTGCCCAACTTAATGTGATATTTCTTTGTTTCGGTAATTGACAAATTTTACCATTCAGAGGTGCACAATTGAGCAGCGCGTTAAGATTGTTGAAGCCTGTTCCGAAAATGGGTGTTCAAATTAAAATGCATTTCGTGCGCTTCGCGATTTTTTTGGTCGGAAATTGACCAAGTGTGTCTACACCCGGGATAATTGTACGCAAGTTTCAGCAAACCGGGTCTGTAGAAAATGTGAAAACACCTGTGCATGCCCGACCAGTTTGTTTTGCAGAGAACATTGCTGTCGTTCGCGATAGTGTGGCAGAAGAGTCGTCAAACTCGACTCGTCGTCGCGCCCTACAATTGATCATCTTACGAACATCACTGATGCAAATTTTGAATAAAGATTTGAATTTACACGCTTACAAGGTTCAGCTGACTTAAGAGCTGAAGCAAGCGTCGTCAATATGCCGAATGGTTAGTTGAACAAACAGAAGTGAATGGTGACTTTACAACGAAAATCATCTTCAGCGACGAGTAGGGTTTGCAATTAATCGCAGTTTTTCATAATCTCGATTACGATTAAAATTAAGTCCGTTTATCGCGAGTATCAATTAATCGCAGTTTATTTAAAACAAAACTAAAATTTATAATTTTTTAATTAACACAACAACACAAAAATAATATATGTTCACTTTATAAAAATTAGTCAAAAATTTAACCTTCACACTTGTATTGCTAAAGTGAGTCAACTCAAAATTTGGTAATTTTTACTTTTTGCAAGAAAACAGTGGTCATATCTACCCTCTGTAAAAACCTTATAACTTTCTTCTCAAAAAAAAAAAAAAATTTGATATCGCTTTTTGTGCATATAAAACAGATAAGTTTTTTGTCACTACTGAAAATTTTAAAATTTTGTGTAGACTCATTTTAGCTGAACAAGTGCGATATGTAAATACAACTTAAAAAATAATGCATCATATGTCTGATCATTAAGACGAGATTGTATTCTTGTGCAGAATTGCTATCGAAAATGCTCTTTTGCACTCTGTTAAAGATGGCTTTTTCGTTTGAATAGCTTTGTAAAGTAAAAATAAATTTTGTAGTTTAATTTTTGTTTTGCTGTATAAGACAAATTCTTGGCGCAACGTATTAAAATCTTCTATTGCCTGTAACTCAGATTCCATGTTGTCAATGTTATCTTCTTCATATGCTATTACCTCATCATCACAAACATTATAGTTCTTTTAATTTTCATATCAATATAAGCGTTTAAGCGGATTTCTAGAATAATGAAATAAATCTTTGTTCAAAGGTATTGTTTATGAGATTTTTGTTTCTTTTATCTATTCTAGACTTAATAGTTAATAACATCTTTAAAGAAACATCTGTTTTTGTTGTGGTTTACATTTTTATACAAAAATGGCATTGGCCCTTCAGCTTGTACAATACTTGAATTTGAGCTGCAAAAAGCTTTAACTGACAACAAGACATTGCAAAGCTGAGATAGAAATTCAAAATCGATACTTTCCAATAAATTCATGGATGATAATTCTTCAAAACTATACCTTATTCTGTTTTTTAAAAGGACTCTTTTTTAGTATTGGTATTATAACGTGTTTTTACATATAAAAGAACCATTATTTTTTTTTTTTTTTGTTATGAGCATTTACACTGGTCCGCTGTAAAATTGTATACTTTCACATCAGTTGATTTGTTAACAAGCAGAATTGTTGCATGTGGACAAATGAGAATCCACGAGTGATTGTTGAAAAGTCGATGCATTCACATAGAGTGAGAGTTTGATGTGATTTATGGACTGGCGGCGTCATCGGTCCATACTTCTCCGAAAATGAGGTTGTCCAAGCAGTTACCGTGAATGGTGTTCGCTATCGCGAGATGATAATAGACTCCGGTGGTCAGAAATTGGGATTATGGACCTGAACGATATGTGGTTCCTACAGGATGGTGTCACTTGCCACACAACCAACGAAACAATGGCTTTTGCGACAGAAATTCAATGGCCGTTTTATTTCACGCCGCATACTGTGCTGGCCCATGGACAAAAATGAAAATTTTTTGTGACTCGAAACCTAACCAAATAGAACAAAATATTTAGGCGAAAGACTAAGTTTTGCCTACGCTGTGACACTTCAAAGTTGAGATTTAAAACAAAAATTATATTGCTACAAAAATTAGGTTGGGCACCCCTGCGCTTATTACATCGCTAAAATAAATAAACAAAAGCTGCAAGAACAACTATACGTGCTGTTTATAAATAACCAGAATCGACAACAACAAACAAGTAAATAAAAATACCACAGCAACAACATAAAGTAACAGCAAAGAAAACAAGTAACAGACAATAAACAAGCAACAACAAAAATTAAGAGCTGAAAGAAGAATATGTTTACATTCGCATGGGTACATAAGAACTAAAAAGAAAGTAAAACAATGAATAGAATCTACCTGAAATATCGAAAGGTCCAGAGCTTTCGATGTGTTGTTTACTCAGCCATATAAAAAGCATATCAATGCGAACAACAATCTGTTTATTTGATATAAACTCAGCGAACGTGTTATTGGTTTGAACTCAGTGTAAGATAGTTCAGTGTGGTTAAACTCTGGTTGAAGGGGTTGTAATCGAACCTAAGTTGTAACTACGATCGGGTTGAAAGATCCGTCGAGTGATCGTTGTTGTTTACAAAGTTGTAAACAGAAAGAGTAATTAAGAATAAAAATTGTTATTGCTTGTAAAAAGGTCACAAGCAGTGGTGCACAAAACTGTGTTGAATAAAGGTTTTTAATTGAAACTAAACACAAGATTTAGTTTTTTTAACTACAATCTACGAACTCATAAACACACGTCTTTAAAAAGGTAAAAACCTAACAATAGTTTTAAAAAAACAAATAGTTTTAAAAAATTTGTGTTTTGATTAAACTGGACGAAATAAAGTTTTTTGTTATAAACAATATTGGAATAAATTTATAGAACTACAAAATTTCAGAAATTATTTCATTTGATATAAGTTTTAGTGATTTTAACATATAGTATTATCAAACGAAATTGACAAATTTCGATAAAAAAAAACAAATTCTATAAAAATAAGTAATGTTTTATTTTTTAATCCACCAGTACGAATTCTATATAACAAGTTACTGGAAATAACTTTTCCTACTTCGTCCTACAAGTATCTTTTTTTTAATGCTTAAAATTAAAAATTTACATGAAATATAAACTTTATGTTGTCAAGTTTTGTTTGGAAAGTTCAAGTGAATAATATCTTAATAATTAATAATGGTGGAATGCTTACTAGACGTACTTAGCACAAGTACACTCGGATATGATCATATAGTTTTAACAGGTGACTTTAATTGTAATATTTTTAAAGACAGCAGCTTTGAAGAAGATATGAGTGCCATTGGACTATTTTTGATAAACAATAAATTACCACCTCATTTTACTTCAACTTCAAGTACCTTAATTGATTTATGTTTCACTAATAATAAATCACATCTATCATTTAACCAGCTATCTGCATCAATGTTTTATGAAGCACGATCTTTTGTTTATATCTTATAATTTTATGATAAATAATAATAACACCACACCGAAAACTTTGGAGTATAGAGACTATAAAAATATTGACATCCAGTCGCTTACTGAAGAATTATTGATGATAAATTGGAATAGTATATTTTATATGCTAACGTTGATGAACAATTAAATTTTCTCAATGACAAGATACGACATTTATATGACAAATATGTGCCCACTAAAAAAAAGATCGTACGTAGTGGAAAACCTAATTGATGATAGAAATCACGCATACAAAAGATGGAAGAACTTTAGAACGCCTCAACTGCATGAAATGTTTAAAACAGAACAGAACTGCCAAAATAATATTTTATAATAACAACTCCGATCGCCAATTGATTCAGGAAAAAAATGGAGAGAAATTCATAAAATGGGAATTATTAGACGAAATGATCCAGTAAGAAATATGATTGACGTCAATCAGCTAAACCAACAATTTACTAATATGCCAATTCGATTTTAGGCACTTTACGCAAGATGATGTATTAGCATCATTCCTTTCTATTAAATCGAATGCTGTTGGGTACGATGAGTTGCATCCAAAATTCATCAAACTATTCTTCCGCACAGTATTTTATATTTTACTCATATCTTTAATTCGGTCTTCACAACATCTACTTTTCCAAGTTCGTGGAAATATGCTAAAATTATATCGATTCAGAAAGCTGACAGAAGCTATGGACCAATTTCTATCTTGCCATATTTGTCAAAGGTCTTCGAAAAGTTAATGCACACACAAAGTAGCTCATATTTATACTTAAACTCTGGTTGAATGAGAGACAATCTGGATTTAGACCAAAACATAGCTGCCTAACAGCTCTCGCTGATGCCGCCGAAGAAATAAGATGTCAGATTGACAAACGTCATAAATGTCATTTCTAATATTGCTCGATCATTCCAAACCTTTCAACACTGTAGATTAATCTATTATTTATCTCAAACTAAAGAACATATGCCGTTTTGCCTCGAGAGTTTTGACTATGAATCAATGGCTATGAATCAAATGTGATCGAAAGCTGTTTAATGCCTAGAGGGGTACCACAGGACTCAATACTTGGACCTCTATTGTTCCCTATGCTGATGATTTGCCGTTACAACTAAACCATTGTAAAATTTAAATATACGCTGATGATGTACAACTATATATTAGCTGTAACATAGTTGATGTTTTGAAATGCATGCAATTAATAAATCAAGATCTACGTCAAATCCATCTTTGGGCATCGGCTAACGGCTTGAGTTTAAACCCGAAAAAATCAGTTACTATGACTATTGGATCATCACAAAACATACCTCCGAACCTACCGCCAATAACAATTAATAACACAACTATTGATTTCGTTGATAATGCTAAAAATCTTGGTGTTATTTTTAATAAACGGCTATATTGGTTAGATCATGTTAAAGCAAATTCTGGGAAAACTTATTCTATGTTGCGAAATCTGTGGATATCAAGACATTATATCCCGTATCATATTAGACTGCTAATAGCCAAAACTTATTTGTTACCTACCCTCATGTATGGTTGTGGGTTATTTGCTAGCTACGATGCCGTGTGTAGACGAAGGCTTATGTAACGTATAATATATATTGCCAGATATATCTTCGGTGTAAAAACAAATTTACAATGTCACTTTGGATAATTTATTAAAATACCGAGATATACTTTTCCCACACAAAATTATTTACACAGGACAGCCTTGTTATCTCTTTAATCGCCTTAGTTTCTCCAGATCAAATAGGAGCAATAAGATTAATATGATTGGATACAATAAAGGAATATCAGAGCAGCACTTTTTCATCAATGCGATTCGTCTTTGAGGCCGTCTGCCACCTTAAATACAGATATTAAGTAATGCAAGACAATTTAAAACTGAGATATTAAAATATTTTGTCTAATTTTGTAAATTTAAATCATACATCAACCTAAATTATTAACGTAATTTTCTTTTATGCATTTAAACTTTTTTTTCACTTTTTAATACTTCACTTTTACATATGTTTAATCATTTTTCTTATCGCATCAAACATTTAAATTATATATATATTATATTTTTGTTACGATTATATTGTTATTATATATTATTTTTCTGTCACTATATGCCTGCCAAATATCTACCAAATACTGTAATATAAGACTTGATCTTGTCGTATTGTATTAAACATAAAATAAATAAATAAATAATTACTTTAAATATAAGTTGAAATATTATCTAGTACAAAATATAAATCTCCTTAGTTTATTTTCATTTTACATATTAAAAAATTACATACAAAATTATATATATTTTAAAAAACTTAGTAGAAAATACTTTTTACAAAAAAGCATTAAAAAAATTAAAAAAGTCTTAATATATAGGGCTTAAGAAAATCGTCCTAAATATCTGTTTTCTAGCAAAACTATAAAGTTTACAACAAATCTGAGATAATTTTTGAACTCAGCGATCCATAGTTACTTATAGTACCAAAGTTAATCGATATCCAATCACTCCACCTATTTTTGTCCATTGCTTGTTTGGGCTCAACGCACTGTGCGTCTTGGCGATGTTAATTGGCGGACACAATCATGTGGTTTGACTACATTGGACTTCTTTCTTTTGGGATATTTAAAATAAAAAGTGTGCGTCAATAAGCTAAGAATAATTCAAGAGCTAAAGGATGATATAATTCGACATATTAACAATATTGAACCTCAATTATGTCTCAGAGTCATTGAAAATATGGACCAACGGATAGAGGACTGCCACCGAAGCCGTGGCAAGCGTTGGCCGATATTTTGTTTTATATATAATTGTCATAGATTCTTCTATCTTAATAAAAATAATAAGATAATTATATGAAAACTTTTTGCTTTATTTACAATTAACATCGGGCCCTTTTGGTTGGACAACCCATTATAACGAAATCAATATTTAGTTGGTATTTTAGGTACCAGGCCCACTTGTCCAATTTCGCCCACTTTTTGAATGATGATTCGTATTGACTCAGAAATCATTCAGACCAAAAACTGAAACTTTAGCTTAAATTGTTCTAAAGATATAATGAAATCAATATTTAGTTTGTATGGGAGGTACGACACCCACTTATCCAATTCCGCCAACTTTTTGAATAATGATTTTTATTGACTATTAATCTATTTGGATCAAATTCTGAAACTTTAGCCTTAGCCGTTCTCAAGACATAATAAAATCCATAATTACTTTGTATGGGAGGTACCAGGCCCACTTGTCCAATTCTGCACAGTTTTTGACTGATGATTTTCATTGACTATGAACCTATTTAGGATAAATTTATAGACTCTTTCTGTTACCATTTTGAAGACGTAAAAGAAAATAAACACTTTGTCTGGGCGTGGTACCGCCCAGTTGGAACTTTTGAAATTTTTATAATCTATATTACCTTTTAGTTATGCAGGGATATATTAAAAACATTTCAAGAAAATTAGTTCAGCTCTTCAGCTGTCTATAGGGCACAAACAGACCAACAAACATACATACAAACACACATTCATTTTTGTACATAAGTTACGTATATACCAGTGTTGTGCAAAAGTACAAATGTATTTGTGTTGGTGAGAATATGGAAATTACTCTCTCAGAGAGAGTAAAGTTGATGTTTTAAAAAAAATTTTTAAAATCAAAAAAACTCGCTGCCCATGTGCACTTGTCGCTGTTTCAGTGACAACTAAAAGCAAAAGCGAAAAAATCTTTTTAAAATTATTTGTTTGTGTTAAAAAAAAATTTGCGTACATTTACCATACAAGTTAACGAACTACCTAACATTGAAAGATCAGTGTCCCTAATAATTATAACAATTTCTTTATTTCTTAGATTCTTCAGTATTAGCATCTAGAGTAAACTGCATATATTGCAATTTACAAAGTTGCGACACATTAGTTTTTAGGTCATTATAATTAATATAAATAATTTAATTTTTTATTTTATTTTTTGAGTTATATTTTTTGGAAAGAAAGTTCTGTCAGCAAACAAAAGTAAGGCAAAAACATTTTTTTATTTTATTTAATAATCCAGATTTTAACTGGCGGCGGAGCTAATTTTGTAGCCGTTTTCGGAAACGTAAGGTAAAACGGGAACATTTATATGGCGACCTATCCAAAGGCTCAAAAAGCTTAAAATAATGTAAAAAAGGAAATTGCAGTAAAACTAAAAGGAAAAGGACAAAAGATAGTAAAAACGGGTAAAACCAAAGAAATAATAATAAAAGGAAAAGGAAAAAGAGTAATCCTCCAATAACCTAGCAATCAAAAAAAAAAGTGTGCCTTACGTGAAGTTAAAACAAAGTATAAAAAGTGTTCTATTAAAAAAGTGGCTGGGAAAATAGACAAACCAAAAATAAAAAGAACGTAGCCTAAATAAAAGACAATTAAAGTAATTAGACGATTATGCATCAACTATAACAATCATATAACCCAAATTTGTCCCAGCAAATAAGCAGCCAGACAACATAAGGAAAGATCAGAAGATTAGACGTGGTAACAAAAACAAAAAATTTAAAATACACAGTTTTACAAAAGTTTACGTACCTTAAAAAATTTGTTTTCTTATAAGGGTTAATAAAAAATGATCCAAAATATTTTATTAGGCCATACTGCATTTAATTAGAAGAAATAAACTAACATATTTATACTTTATAAATAAGAAGAAAATAACATAAAAAATTGCAGTTTTAGTTTTTTGGTATATTAATGAAAGTTTACATACGATCTAAATAATGGACATTTAAAAAAAAAATTAATATTTTTTGTGACCTCCTTTAACTTTTATAACATCTGCTAATCAGGAAGGCATGGATTTGGCTAATTTTTTAATTGTTTTGAGGATAATATTTCCCACTCCTCCACTAAAGCCTTCTTCAAAGCTGAAACTGACGTGATACGACAATTTCTATGGTTACGCTTCGGAGCATCCCATAACATATAACATTTGGATTGGGAGATTGTGGGGGGTGTTCCAGTTTTTTTAATATTGCTCAACAGCCATTCTCTTACCAGCTTCGAAGTATATATTAAACCAATACAGAATTTTCACCTAGGTTTAAAATTTCACAATTTGGCAGATGGCTATCCTTCAAAATCTCCACATACGAGTACATATATAGCCTTATCCATAATGCCCTCAATGAACGTCAGCTTGTTAACTCCATATGCGTCCATACATTCTCAGACCATGACTCACCTCCCTCCATGTTTCACTGTTCGGTTAATGTTCTCTGGTTGTAAAGCCGTATTAGATTTTCGCAAACTTTTGACCGACCATCACCTCCAGAACCCAAAAACTTGCATTCATCGGTAAGTATTACATGGTCCCAAAATGTTAGATCATTTGTGTGTATATTGTGGTACTTTTGGGTGTATTCCAAACGCTTTTTTATATGTTCATATTATAGAGAAAACTGAAAGTAACCAAACGTATGTAAAGTTTTGTAAGCATGTGTCTGCTATAATTTGAATAATTTGAATCATAATAAATTATCTTAAGCATAAGAATATTATTTAAAAATAAAACATTAGATTTGATCCTCAAGGACCTTTCACATTTATAAAAATATAAAAAAAGCAAAAAAGCGAAAAAAAATTTATATAGGAAATGAAACCGAGCTGCAATTCCTATGGGATTCTCCAGTTCAACAATAAGGTAAATTTTTTTATTGGTTTAAGGAAAATGTATTTAAAGAAAAGAATATCTGGGACTCCTACGAGAACCTCCAGTTCTATAGCAAATAATGAAGTAAGTATAAGAAAAAATAAAAAGTTTATTAAAAACAAAGGGCAAATCAAAATAACTCAATACGTCCCGCTGTCCTTCCCTCAAATAATCCCCCTGTCCTTCCCGCAAATAATAATTCTCCTCCAGGAAATGGTCAGTTGAGTTTAGACGATTTAAGAGCCCTCATTTTAAACATAGCGTCTGACGTTCTGAGAAGTCAAGGACCGCAGGTAATATAAGATACTCTTAAATAGGGAGATCGATTATTCGACTTTTTTCAAAAACCTGTTTTCAAATAATTCGAAAAGCAGCACTTTTAAAAAAAACGATTTTCGGTTAATAATAATTCAAATAATCGGTAAAATTGTTCCTAACTTTTGAAACGCAGATCTGAACCACGTCGTTTTAAAAATAAGCAGAAGCTGATGGAGAGCTTAAAAGTAAAGTGGCAATCAATACTAACAATAATTCTAACAAATCTCATAAAAACTATGCCAAAACGATGTGCGGAGGCCATAAAGAACAATGCTTTTTACACAAAGTACTGAAAAATGCTTAAGTTTCGAACAGCTACTCAAAGAGGTAATTTCGTTTTTGTTGTATTACTTGATAGAAGACGGAATTAAAGGTTTGCTATTACAGTTATAATTTAGGTGCCTAAGGTAACAAAAATTAAATGTTTTACTTTCAATAAATCTATTAGTAATAAACGAGTTCTTAATTGCCTCGACAAGATTCAATTTTGTTCAAAAACCGGTTTCCGAATAAATTTCTGTCATAAATGTATCAAATAACCGGTTAACCGCTTCTGTTATTGAAATGAAATTCTTCTCAATTCTCGTTGCATTAGCAGATAAAATTGATAAATTTTTGTCCAATGTTGTAGTTTCTAGCAAGTAAGAATGCTAGAACAACGTTCGGCCTTTTTAGCGTCTTAACGCACATTTCTTTCTCGGCACTGCAACGTCTTAAGATTTCATCCAGTCATTAATTTTTTATAGCGTATTTTGTAAGATTTCTACTTGCCAACGGCTAGAGACTGCTTGAAATAGAATCAAGTTTTCTTTGCTGCACAATAACGTCAATCTCATAAACATATTTAAGATGGTTAATAATTCCCTGCGTCAAAGAGGCTTTTCAGCTTAGTATTTAAGGACCGGTTATTCGTGTTTAAATAACAGGTTTATTCGGTATTCGAAAAATGGACATTTAAAAAAACCGTATTCGACAAAACCAAAAAACCAATTAAAACCGGTCGAATAATAACCGTTCGATCTCCCTAGTGCATACCTTTTTCGATCTACTTTAGTTTTCACGTTCTTTGTGATACGTTCAAGGCTGTCATATATACAAAACTAATAACCAAATTTATACACATAGTTAAACGATGAGCGTATTTGTAATAAAAAATATACAAACGTATAACAACTATACTTATTTAAATTAACCGGTTATTCGTGTTAAATCAAATGGTATATTCGGCATTCGAAAAATGAAGGTTTTAAAAAACCGTATTCGACTAAACCAAAAAAACCGGTTAAAACCGGTATCCCTAGTATCGATTATTATTGTTAGCGTTTTATGTTTATATATTGTTACGAAAATAAGGTTGGACACCACAGCGTTTATTACATCGCTAAAAAAATAAACAAAAGCTGCAAGAACAACTATACGTGCTGTTTACAAATAACCAAATCTACAACAACAACCATTAGCAGAGATAAAGTTAATAAAAATAACACGGCAACAACAATAATTAAGCAGCAAACAAAACAAGTAACACACAATAAACAAGCAAGCAAGCTTAGATTTTGAAGAGCACTGTATATAAATTTATTCACCACGTATATAATAGTGTGTGTGCCACTGTGGTATGTTAGGTAAGAACACACCTTCCAACGAAGAAGTCGTCGGTTCAATCCCAGGCCATTCCATCTGAGAATTTTCAACAGCGATATCACCCCATAAAATTATTAGCCACTGGTTATGTGTATTTAAAAACTTCACTAACTAATATATCTACCGTTCGGGACCGGCGTTTGTGGGCTAGTTTATTTTTCTCCATATCATGTTCTTTGTGAGATGTTCAAGCGATGAGGATATTTTCGATAAAAAAAATATACAAACGTATAAAAGTTATACTTATTTAAATTAACCGGTTATTCATGTTAAATTAACCGGCTTATTCGTTATTCGAAAAATGAAAATTTTGAAAAAACCGTATGCGACAAAACCAAAAAACCGGTTAAAACCGGTCGAAAAATAACCGTCCGATCTCCCTACTCTTAACCCTGAGGCTAATTTAGCTGATATAGGTGACCAGCGGATCAATAGACATGCGGACAACTTGAATGACATGGACAAAATACCGGACGTTGTAAAATGGTTAAAAGAATTCTTTGGGCAGCCAGGAGAACTTAACTCGTGGAAAAAAGTGTACAGAAGATACTTTTTTTGTAACATATGACAAGCACCCAGGGGATAGCCCCTACTCATGCAGGGCATTGTGCTGGTACTAGAAAAATAGGTTGTGGGAAGGAGGACAGAGAGAGTAGTGTTTATGGACGTTAGATTGGAATTTACTCATGTAAACCGAAAAGTGCGACAAAAGAACGAATTCTCCATATAATGCGTTTTGCTATTCACCGGACAATCAACTAGAAAGGAACGCGCTCTACGAGAAGTAAGAATGCTACGTAAAAATATATGATTTTTAGAAATTAATTCCTTAATTTCGTCAGAACATATTCCGGTATAGTACCGATAGAACAATGAAACACACGCAAATTGCAACGGTGCTCTAATTAATCTATAGAGTTGGCACCCTACCGTCATTAATGAGCATTTTCGCCCTTTCTTGTACGCGGTCGAGAAGCTCCAAATTTTCCATTCCATTTTGAGTCGGATATAGGTCTTGTAAATAGTAAAGAGATCAGATGAAGTGAAGCTTTTTTGCACCGTCTTAAAAAACCAAAGCACTTGAATGATTTTTTCGACACTTGAAATATGTCATAATTCCAATGAACGTCACAGTGAATTCTCATGCCCAGAACATC
Source organism: Wohlfahrtia magnifica (assembly GCA_023159175.1). Classification (NCBI taxonomy): domain Eukaryota; kingdom Metazoa; phylum Arthropoda; class Insecta; order Diptera; family Sarcophagidae; genus Wohlfahrtia; species Wohlfahrtia magnifica. The sequence continues at coordinate 46,067 of JAKWBJ010000296.1, forward strand.
AAGAGTATCTGATTCCCCAATATCGCCATTACCTATCGACACAGATGACAACACACCACCACGTCTGTGTGTTAAAAACCAAAATTGAGTCTTACGTGCATTAAAATCCACCCTGTTCACACGACCCCACTCGGAGATTTTCACCAGGTTACTTGTGAGTGTTTCGTTCATATTTAATCTTCTTGCCTCAATCTCCAAAAAGCTCAGTCTACGATCAAAGAATATGAGTGACAAATGTTGCTGTCATCCGCAAAAGAGTAGATAGGACTAGATGTGAGGAGAAGAAAGTCGTTAAGAAATAATAGAAAAAGAGTGGGAGAAAGAACAGAGCCTTGCAGTACTCCTAAGCTTATCCTGAAGTCGTCGGATGAGACGCTCTTATAGAGCGATCTCTGAGAAAGCTCGATATAAATAAAGAGAAGTGACCACCGACACCAAAAGCATTAAGTTTCGAAATGAGAGCCTCGTGCCTCGCCTTTGAGATATTCAGAGCCACAACCTTACTCTCGCAAAAACCATGAATGGACTTGTTCCACTTCTCCGAGTGCAACGCCAGCAGGTCAGGAGTAGAAGGGCCCATTCAAAAACCGTACTGATGATCGCTTATCAAATCGATGGACTCCAAATATCTCACAAGTTGTGATTAAGCATACTCTCCACAACCTTGAAAAGTGCGGAACAAACTGCTATTGGACGGTAGTTCCCAGGGTTAGCCTCGCCCTTTTTTCTGATTGGCGTTACATTAGCAACCTTCCACCAAGGTTGAAAAATACCGGCGCGATATGACGCACTGAATAGGTGAGCTAATGGACGCGAAAGAGTCGAAGAGCACTGCTTCAGGACCAGTGCTGGTATCCGTCCCAAAAGACTTGTTAACGTTGAGATTTGCAAGGACCCTTTTTACAGCGTGGGCTCGAAAGAATATACTAGGTATAGTTACTGATACTCTTTCAAGTTCGGGCAGTGGTTGAACGCTCTCTGGCAAGTCAGAATTACTTGCAAACATTTCAGCCAAAAGGTTTGCCTTTTCAACCGGGTTCGTTAATATTTGGTCATTCCTTATAAGTGCAGGAACCAAACTAGCGCTGTTCTTCAGCCTTTTAACGAATGACCAAAATTTTACTTCCCCGTGGAAAAGTAAGAACTTTAGCACGAAGACGTTGCTCATATAAAGCCTTTTAGCGTCTAAGTACTGCGGCACACGAAGATTTCTCCTGTTTGCGAAGCAAATCATTTTGGGCCAACTAGCGTTCTCGTAATTTAAAATAGAGCGTTCCGTAGCCGTGGGTGGAACCTCACGAAGAGCGGAGTACCAGAATGAGGCAGAAATTGTGCAATGATCCTAATTTGCGAGAGGTGCAGAAATCTCAACTACATTCTTTTGAGGGTGTGTAGTGAAGTGAAGTTCGAGGCTATTGTTCTGGTACTCATCTACACACGATTTATGTGTAGGTTCACTAATTGCGTAAGGTGATTTTGTGCGGCAAATAACCGTATTGGCTTTCTGGTGTATTGCGGCCTGAATGGCGTAACCAAGATGAATTATGAACATTGAAATCACCAGCAACAGAAGTTTCACTTTTCGGATAATTCGCAAGAATACTCAATAAGGAGTCGGAAAAAGAGTCGAAGGCAGATATGGTAACCTCTCTTCCCGTATTTGGTCTTCTATACTAAAACCCGAAGTGCAAAAAATGTGCGCTGATTCTGAACTTAACCCATAGACAATTAAATTCCGCATAATACATGCCAAGAGGTTGCTGGCATTGGTACACAACTTCATTGCGAATGTACATAGCAAGATCCATATGAAAATTAAAAAGGGACAGAAGGTGATACCCAGGGATATGAAAATCCTGCGGATCACCATTTTCAGAAACTTGGTTCTCACATAAGGCGAAAACATCCGACCTATAGAAACAAATGTGCGCATACACGGAGAAAAAGTTCGCCATAGCCCACGCATATTGCAGAAATCAATCCGAAACCGTCCTGTCATTACGTAAATTAAGCCAAATAAAAGAAAAAGAAATAGATGAATTAACCACGAGTAAACAAAATCAGTCAACCTTTCTTTCTTTTTATCTTTGTCTTTTTTTATGTTTAATCTCGCCCGTATTTATGTTGATTAGTGTCGAGTGTGTGTTTATTTTTTATGTAAGTGTTTTGCTGTTTGTTTCATTTTTATTATTTTTGATAATATTAATATTTCGTTGTTTTCGTTTTTGTTGTCCTAATATTGATGTTGAATTATTCGTTCTTAAACATGTCTCAAACTGCTGTTCCATTATGTGTGCTGGTCATTTTATTGTTGTCTTTCAATTCACTTTTGATGAATTATTCGTCAAGTGTTGACTTTATTTATGTTTTGCTTCTTCTTTTCTGGTGATGTGTTGTTGTTAATTTAAAAATCTTATATTGTTTGTTACCAAAAAAATAGTTTCTTTTTTAAATCTATTTATTTATATACACATGTATATACTCGTATATATATATATTGAAGGGTCCTCCATCTAACTTTTTTTTTTCAGCTAGTGCTTATTTCGTGAATGGTAACACTTAGCTCATGTCTGATTTGACAGATAAGTTTTATCCTTCCGCTGAACGAATATGGTTGTGTATACGCTTCGCTAAGTGGGCCTGCGATCGACTTACAGAAGATGCTGATTTTTCCAAAAAAAAAAAATAATCATCTTTTCAGATGAAGCTCATTTTGATCTTGGCGGGTATGTAAACAAGCATAAATGTCGCATTTGGTGCACAGAAAACATGCACGCATACATTGAAAAGCCGATACACCCAAGACGAGTCACTGTTTGGTGCGGATTTTGGTCCAGAGGCATAATTGGGCCATTTTTCTTCGAAAATGAGCAAGGAGTGGCCGTTATAGTCAATGGCTATCGTTATCGGGCCATGTTGAACGAACTTTCGTTCACAAAAATTAAAGAGGAGGATATTAGCAACATTTGGTTTCAACAGGACGGCGCTACGTGCCACACAGCCGAAGCTACACTCGATTTTTGCGCCCTGTTTTTGAAGATCGGAAGGATTGTACTTTCAAATAAAAAAGAAATTTGAGAAAATATTCAGTAGTTTCTTTATAGCATTTTCAAAAAAAAATTTTATTTGCCGGACCCTATATATCTTATCTGTTTTTTGCTTATGTTATGACTGTTATTGATTTTGATTTTAAGTTCACTTAACATCTATGATTCAATCAAAGATACGCTTAAACATTACGGAGTCGTCAGCATTATTAAAAATTAAATTAAGGTTGTGGGATCTTATCTTATCTTATCTTTATTCATCCAAATATTTCGTCCTTTACATAGTTTATCTTAAACTAATTAATCATGTATATACTTATTCTATGCGTAAATGATACTTATCATAGACTTATCAACTAAAACTTAAAATAATGCAGAATAGCCGCAATCCATCACCAAAACAAATCAACTCTTATACTATATTCCGCAAAAAATGGAAAAACGGAAACACTCATATGCTTAAAACTAACTTAAAACACTACTTACAACTAATTAACAACAACAAGGTTGTGGGAGAAATTACAGAACATTAAATAAGGCGGAAGAGCACTACGCCTCTAATGAAAAAGAAATGCTTGTCATAATATAGGCATTAAACTCCTTGAGGAACTATTATATATACACAATATAGAGTACACAGATCATCAGCATCTAACTTACGCGTTGAGCAACAAAAACCACAATAGTAAAATAAAGAGATGGAAGGCAATACTTGAGGAATACAATTATGAAATGTTTTATAAACCAGGGAAGAGAAACGAAGTAGCTGATGCTTTCTCTAGGATCGCGGATCAACAATTGTATACATTGTCTGTAGCTACGAGTTCAGACAAAAGTTCAGCACATAATTTAATTTATAACGTAGAACAAGGATAAGGAGAAAATTTGCTTTCAGTGCGAACGGTGGCATGTGGCAGTTTAAAGTTATGCAATTTGGGCTCTGCAATGCGCCGGCCATAATGGAGCAGCTTATGGGGCGCGTACTTGGAAGACTTGTCTGGTTTACCTCGATGACACAATAGTGATGGGCAGAATTTTCGACGAACACCTCAAAAATCTGGCAGAAGTTTTGCAACGAATATCAATGGCTGGTCTAAATTTAAACGTCAAGAAATGTGCATTGTTCCAAAAACAGGTAAAATATTTGGGGCATTTAGTTACAGCAGATGGCATTTCAACGGATGAAGATAAAATACGAGCAGTAAAAGACTGGCCTCGCCCACATAATCTTCATGAATTACGTAGCTTTTTGGGACCCTGCACATATTACAGACGCTTCGCAAGCAATCTTACATGAGCTCACCAAGAAACCTAAGGCATACCATTGGGGTGAGGCATAAGAGAACACGTTCCAGATACTAAACAACCTATTGTGTGCTGTACCGGTCTTGGCGTATGCAGTCCCAGGTGAAAAATTCATCCTTGACAATGATGCCAGTGGACATGATATTGGTGGTGTACTTTCACAAGTGGTCGATGGGACAGAAAAATTCGTAGGCTACTATAGCCGCACGCTGTCAAGGCCTGAACGGAATTATTGTGTGACTCGACCTGCGCTACTCGCAGTGATGGATGCATAAAACATTACCATAAGTACCTGTACGGTCAACATTTTCTGCTAAGGACTAATCATTCCACACTGAGATGGCTGCTGCAATTTAAGAACCCTGAAGGACAACTGGCACGTGGGATTGAGCACTTCCAGGCTTAGGATTTTAGCATTGAACACGGAAGTGGAATAAAACTTGGAAATGCTAAGGCTCTCTCTCGTCTGCCTTGTAATCTATTGTGTATGAAAGCTGAGCGGAAGGAGTGCATCATTAATATCCGGCTAACGCAAATAGACGCAAACGACGACTGGTCAGGAGCACAAAGAAGTGACCCAATATTGGCAAAGATTATATTAGCAAAAGAAGAGGACAGACGGCCAAACGCAATGAAATATTAGCAAAAGGTCCTCTTACAAAAGCGTATTGGGCACAACGGGACAGTTTGAAGTTGATTAATGGATGCTTCTATCGCCATTGGGAAAGGGCAGATAGTTAAACTTCATCCAACCTAATAGTGGTGCCTTCCTTCAAAATGAAAAAGTCTTAAATGAGTTTCGTAATAGAGCCAGCGGAGGACAAATTGGAGCGACAAAGACTCTGGAGAAGCTAAAACAAATTTTTATTGGGTTGGGTGTCAGCAAGCAGTGGCGGATTGGATAGCAAACTCTACCAAGTGTATTGCAGCTAAGGGTGCAGTAAAAATAAGCCGAGGTCGGCTCCAAAAATACAGCTCGGGCGCACCCTTCAAACGGATAGCGATGGTCGTAGCAGGCTAGTTTTCTGTCAGTAATGCCGGAAATCGTTATGTTCTCGTCGTGATGGATTATTTCAGCAAATGGCCAGAAGTGTATGCCATTCCCAATCAAGAGGCGAACACAATTGTAAACGTTTTTGTGAACAACTGGGTATGCCGCTATGGGTTTTCAATAGAGCTACATTCCGATCAGGGTAGAAATTTTGAGTCTGCTATATTCAAAGAAATCTGTGAGATATACGGTATTAAGGAGACTCGAACGGCACCGCTTCACCCACAGTTTGATGGCATGATAGACCGATTTAATCGAACCCTGGAGGAATACTTGCGAAAAGTAGTGAGCGATCATCAGAAGGATTGGGACGAACAGCTACTGGCGTACCGATCAACTGTCCATGACTCAATATCTAGATCACCTGCCAAGATTTTTTTGGGACTGAGCTGAAATTACCTGGTGACTTAGAGTTTGGTGTTAAGCCTAACACAGAGAGGAATGTCACATACGCTGAAAAACAGGAAAGTCTCAATGAAATTAACTTAACTTTGTTCGTTCATGAATAAAAATGATCAGCGATAAATTGAAAGCCAGATATGGCCAAGAGGTTAAACGATGTGGTATACAGAATACAGAAAAACAATAGCCCGCGATCAAAAATGAAAGCACTACATCTAGAGCGACTGGCGAGCTATGGGAAGATAGATAATGAGCCTATTCGGGACGAACAGGCTTAAGTGGGAGGCAGTGTTACGAGAATAAAAACGCCTAAATAGTAGAATTTTGTATATTTTTTGTCACCCTGTCAATGCCATACGTAGACACAATTGACGCTTTAAAGGATGATATTGGTGAAATACAGCTGCACACAATCGATAATGTGCTTAAAAATTGGACCGATCGTGTAGGCTACTGCATGGCCAGCAAAGGCAGCCATTTGAATGAAATTATATTCCATTATTAACCGGAAGGATTGTACTTACAAATAAAAAAATAAATTTGAGAAAATATTCAGTAGTTTTTTTTTATAGCATTTTCAAAAAAAAAAAAAAATTATTTGGCTGCCCCTATATTTAATATTAACGGATAGAGGATATGAGATCATTTGAGTCATTTCCGGAATTTATCAAACTGTAGGCAATTAGGTATATAAGGAGACTGCTTTGCCTACGTAGTTTAGTTATCGTTTTGCTGTCATAAGATAAAGACGTGGTTAAGGGGAAATAAAAGTGTTGTATAAGCGAATATTCAGTTGTTGTATTAAGATAAACTGTATAAACGTTATAGTGTAGTAAATAAATATAGTTGTAACAACAATAAGGCGGTGTTTATTTTATTTTAACGCAATTTAAACGAACTCAAACGTTTTAAAAAGGTTAAAACGTAACAATATTTTAATCACTTATATTTTTTTTAATTTAAAATAAAGTACGTTATTTTTCAGCTATAAAACATAATTCAATTCTGCGGCCTTTTCTTTGAGGTTTCTTAATACTCTGATATCATTTTGATCTACATATATCTCCACTGTCAGCCGATTTAACGCTGTAGTAAGGGCTTCTAAAGCCTTCTGTTGCTTTAGAAAAATAGATAGATTTATCTTTCAATTTTGTATCTTTCCCCTAAGCAATAAATTCTTTTAAATACTTTGTTGCCTTTATGTTCTTTCTCTTTATATCATTTATATTTACATAAATTTGTATCAATACATAGAAAAATAACAGTATCATTTGTATGTATAAGCATTGAACAACTTACATTTTTCAATGTCATATCATTATCGTTTTGGATTTCGTAAAACGAAGAAGTGCCGACGGACAATTTTGTCAACTGATTTGGAAAAAAATCAATCTTTTATTTTATTATATTTATTTGATTTTTAGTTACTGGCTCTTCTAAAACGCATTCATCGTCTTTAGATTCTTCTTCTACTTCAAATTCTTCATATTCAGTGTAATATGATTTAGTTTTGTTATTCCATTCCTTGATAGTTCAGCTGTGTAGTCAGCCTAAAATAAAATTGTATAAACTTATCGTGCACGTTAAAAGTTTTTTTTTAAATAACCTGAGGAAACAAAGTATTTAAAAGTTTAGCCGCACTTTTTTCTAGCTGTCGAGCTTCTCTATCCCAATTTTCTTTTATATATCCAAGGGAATGTTTTCCTAACAATCGTTTAGAACAGACGCAAAATTCGAAATGTTTTTCCAACATCTACATACATATTACCCGAATCATTAGTTAGTTATGCGTTTGTATGCGTGTTATAAGTGACCAATGGCTTCTTTTAGCGTGATTTGTTTAATAGATTCAAGTAAATCTGTGTCATTTACTGCAATAGATTTTAGTAGGGTATTTCTGTAATGGAGCCTTATTATTTTGAACACATTCTGGTCCATTGGTTGGATGAGCGATGTGACATTTGCTAGTAAAACCATAACACAAATTAGCCATTATTCCTTAATTCAACTTCGGGTGAATATGATGGAGTATTATCAAGTAATAAAAGAGTTTTTGGCGTAAGTCATACTAAAATTACTAATAATTTAATAATCTCAAAATTTTAATAAGCTTAAAATATTAAATTTAAACTTTCGAAAAAAGTTCACGTTTTAGAGCCTTCAACCTTAGTTCACGTTTTAGAGTAATCAACGTAAACAAAAGTATATTCACGTTTTTGGGTAGTTTATGTTACTGGATGTTCACGTTTCTGCGAGTTCACTGTACTAGTTGATAATAAAACACACATATTCGATAAAAATATAAAAAGCGATTTGGAAAAGAATTTAATAAAAATAGAAAATAAATGTATGGAAAGTATTTTGAAATTCCAAGTCACACAATGTGAAATAGAAACATTACGAGCATCCTCTGTAACAGAAACAATGACAGGACTGCTTGTATTTAAAAATGTTAATAATAACAACTTAAGATTGCAATAATTTAAGATTTGCAAATTGTAAAATTAAAATACGTAATATTATGTTAATATTAAAACACACGAAACCTTTATTTATTGAAGAAAAGAAAAAGTGAATAAATTTGATATATGTTAAAAAAAATAAGCAATGAAGACAATATTAAATTATTAATAAATAAAAATAAAGATATACGCCTATTAAGATATTGTAATTATATTTCTAATTGTTATTATAGCGGTGAGTTTTTTTATTGTAAAATACAGGCAAAAATTTTATGTGACAGAAATGCATAGATAAAACGTTGCAACCCAAAACATCACTAGCATTTAACGATTAAGGACAATCGATTTAAGAGGGAAAGAGTTAACAAAAAATAGGTAAACAAACTCTCTAAAATTGAGAGATCAGCGTCCTCAATGGTTATAATAATTTCTTTATTTCTTAATTTCTTCAGAATTAGCGTCTAGAGTACAAAAGTACATATTTCAGCTGCAATTTACAAAGTTGTGACACATTTGTTTGTAGGTCATTATTATTAATATAAATAATTTAAATTTGTATTTTATTTTTTGAGTTCTATTATGGAGTTAAATAAAGAAAGTGCTGCCGGTAAGCGACAGTACGAAAAAAAAAAAACATTTTTTATCTTTTTTAATACTCCAGACTTTAACTTATATATAGCCTTTGTTCAGTGTGTTTGTGCAACATCCGCTTTTTGGCCGATGTGAATAGATAACGAAACTTAAATAGTTGACGTTCTCTACATATACAAAATTAAATATTTAGTCTGAATGGAAGGTGCAACGCCCCCTTATCCAATCTCGCCCGTTTACTGACTGATAATGTGTATTGTTCATGACGTTGTTTGAACATAATTTTGAAACTTCTACTGTTCCCGTTCTCAATATATACCAAAAATATTATTTACTTTCTATGGGAGGTAACTCGCCCACTCGCCCAATTTCGCCCACTTTTTGACCATGAAATCATTCAGGCCATATACTGAAACTTCTCAAGAAATAATAAAATCAATATATAGTTTGTATGGGAGGTACCGCGCCCACTGTCTATAATGCACAAACAGACAAACATAATACATACTTACATACATACAAACACAGATTCACTTTTATATGTAAGATAAACCATGAATAAACATCTATATGTTAATGCTTCTGAAAACAATATTGCGTTTAATTCAATATGCACGTTAACCATTCATAGTGTTTTCATTCAATAGGCATGCTCAATCTTTTATACCATTCGTTTTGTATCAGTTGCATTTTATGGATGGTAAATTATTTTGTGAGAAGACACGGAATGCAGTGCATGAATTTCGTTACATTCACTCTTCGCATCTATTATCATGTGTTGCTTAATTGAAATAGTGTAAATTGACAACAAGGTATTCATTTTTATGAATGTATTTAAAGCAATAAAATTATTATTACGTTTTCTAGTGGGAGTAACCGAATATTTTTGTTTTCAAGAGTGCTATGCGTGATAACAATAACAAGTTGATAACAATCCATATGAATTTATGCATGTTTATATATTCTATAAATACGTATTTCTTTACAGCAATTAATTTCATTGTGTTTCTTTGTGAAGACCACTGATTTTTTGTTTCCATAGTAAAAACGATCACATCCAATTCTGTTTTTATACGGTAGATACGTTCCAGAAAAAACCGTGTAAATTGTGTAAGAAAGGAATCAGAAAATGATATTAATCAGAAGATGTTATTTTAAAAAGACCGTATAAAAATGGTATTGGGTGTACCTACAAAAATTATTTTTTTTATATTTCATACACTGCAAGATTTTGTAAAAAATTATTATATCATTACAAAAGACTTGCACTGTTTGTAATGATGTTATGATTTTTTTTTTCGCCTTAATCAAAAATATGAAAAAATCCTCGTATTCTATGTGAAAAGTCGTACCCAAAAATCAATATGAGAGTGAGTTGATGATGTATTTTGGACGAAGTTTAAAAACGTCCACCATTACCGTACTCAAGATATGACAATTTATATGTTATGTATGGAAGGCGCCACTCTTACTTATCCAAATTCAAGCATTTTGAATGAAGATTTGTACCGACCACAGAGGTAATTGAACCAAATATCGAAACTCTTACTATTACCAGTATAAAGATATCGACAAATAATTATTTATTATCATTGGCGTGGCACCGACCAGTTGAAATTTTGGCATTTGCTCTCTGTGAAAACCTTCCTTATGTCTTACCGGATATAGGAAAACAAATTAGCCGATTTGGTCGTGCCGTTCTCGAGTTTTACCCTTAAAAAGAAATTTTGCAATATGTTTTTATTTATATAAATTTCCTTAACTTTAAAGATTTTTCAGTTAAACGATGTTTTACTGTAGATATAATATTCTTTGGATCAAATGCAGTGTTTGCTTTCTATATGTGCTTTAGCAAACTCAAGATGTAGTTCACGATTCTTCGCTGAAATAAGTAGCTTTTTGCCTTCCGTTCTGCTATGAAATCTATTACCATGTATAACTTTTATTATTGTTTGTGGAGCAACAACTTAATTGGAAATTTTTTCGATGTGTTCCGCCATTTTTGCAGCAATTATTGTCGGATATTGATTGACTATATTCACAATACTCCAATACCAAGGTTTGCGTCGCTAATTGGCACACTAGCTGAAACACCTGTATTGATAAAGGATGGTCCAACCAAAACGCACGATGTTAATTGTGAATAAAATAAAAAGTTTTCAGGGCATTATCTTAATATTTTTTATAATGATAGAAATCTATGAAAATTATGTGTGAAACACAATATCGGCCAAGTGCCACGGCTTCGATGGCATAACTCTGTCCGTCGGTCCATATTTTACATGACTGAGATATTATTGAGCTTTAATGTCGTAAATGTGCCGAATTATTTCATCCTTTAGCTCTTGAATTGTTCTTGGATTATTGACGTACACTATCTCTTTTAAATATCTCCGAAGAATGTAGTACAATGGTGTCAAATCATATGACCGTGGCGGCCAATTAACATCGCTATAACATTGGATAACACGGCCATTTAATTTCTCGCGCAAAAGAGTCACTGTTTCGTTGGCTGTGTGGCAAGTGGCACCATCCTGTTGGAACCACATATCGTTCAGGTCCACATCCTCAAATTCTGGCCACAAGAAGTCCGTTATCATCTCGCGATAGCGGACACCATTCACGGTAACTGCTTGGCCGTCCTCAATGTCGGAAAAATAGGGCCTAATGTCGCCGCTAGCCTATAGACCGCACCAAACGGTCACTCTTTGTGAACTTATAGGTTTAGGTCACTCAGTTAGATCTCTAGTAAATGTTAGAAGTCGAGTAACGAAAGATCCTCTATCAATGTTTTATGTCGACTTGGATTCAGAGCCCAACAGTTAAACTATTTTTAAAATTAAATACATAAATCATGCTATCATCAAAATTGAACCACCTCAGAGAACTAATGAACTGGTGCAGTGTAATCGATGTCAACAATTTGGACATACAAAAGCGTACTGTAAAATCCATATAGATGTGTTAAGTGCGGCATGGATCACCCTACCGTATAGTGCAAAAAATCTGCTGATACTCCACCTATGTTCATTGTTTGTCAAGTCACACTGCATATTATAAAGGTTGCAGGGTTTATCAAAACTTGATCTCCAACAGAACTAATAGACAATGGTAATTTTCAAACAGCGAACAAAATTATGTTAACATGAATCATATGGATTATCCTCAATTAAGTGATGTTACTAGCAAAGAGCCCTATAATAACATAATAATAATAATATATAATAATCTAAGGAATATGATGTCAATGCTAATGGCCAAAATATGCAAATAAACCTATGAATAGCAATATGGAATGCAAACGGAATTCATAATCACACTAAGGAAATAGAGATTTTCATTAAAACTAATTACATTGATATATTTTTAATATCAGAAACTCATTTTACGAATCTGCTTTTAAAAATCTGCTGATACTCCACCTATGTTCATTGTTTGTCAAGTCACACTGCATATTATAAAGGTTGCAGGGTTTATCAAAACTTGATCTCCAACAGAACTAATAGACAATGGTAATTTTCAAACTGCGAACAAAATTATGTTAACATGAATCATATGGATTATCCTCAATTAAGTGATGTTACTAGCAAAGAGCCCTATAATAACATAATAATAATAATATATAATAATCTAAGGAATATGATGTCAATGCTAATGGCCAAAGTATGCAAATAAACCTATGAATAGCAATATGGAATGCAAACGGAATTCATAATCACACAAAGGAAATAGAGATTTTCATTAAAACTAATTACATTGATATATTTTTAATATCAGAAACTCATTTTACGAATAGAACGTTTTTCAAAATTATAGACTATAATTTAATTACTGCTAACCATCCTGATAATAGAGCCCACGCTGATGCAGCAATTTTGATAAAATTATAACGCAGAACATCTATGTTGGGGATCTCGTTTGGCGAATTCAAAGGGACGAGAGTTATATAAATGCATTTGTAAAAATAATTATTCCACATTGTCCACAGGTAGTCCCACATACTGGCCCAGTGGTCCAAATAAAATACCTGATTTGCTAGACCTTTTTGTGTATAAAGGTATCCCAAGGTCATCATTTCACATAATGGACAGTGCTGACTTAAGTTCAGATCAAAGCTCCGCAATTTTAACTCTTAACTCATTTATCCAAACCATAACGAAACTTTTTAAAGTACTTACTTCTAGAAGAGATATGCAACAGTTTGAATCGTAGATAGAAGAACACGTACTTAAATTCACATAACGAAGATTTCTATCACTTAGAGGATACCATTGAAACATCCACTAACTTAATTCTTAAAGCAGCATTTGTAGCAACTCGACAGAAGCATCAAATAAATCGTTATAACGGCAATAATGTTCGATTATCAGCTGAAATTAGGGAGCTAATTGCGAATAGGAGAAGAATATACCAAGCCACGAGAAGTATATTAGATAAAACAAATTTTACAGAGCATCACAACAATTAAAACAACGCATTAAAGATTATAAAAGCTATTTATTAAATAATTATTTTAAAAATCTGGATGCAGTAACAAATGACAGCGAACAAAAACTATGAAAAGCAACCAAATATTTAAAACGACCAACTAAAGAAGGAATATTCCAATCAAAAATATAAATAGTGAATGGTGTAGATCAGAAATCAGCAAAGGTAATGCTTTTAAGGAGCACTTAGAATTAACATTTAACCCATTTATTTTAAACACCCCACTGTTAGGGCTTATATTGAAAAAATTTTTAGATGTTCTCTGTCAAATGCATCGCCCTAGAAAATCGATATCTTCAGCCAAAGTGCAAAAAGCGATTAATAATTGATGCCAAGGTCTTAAAATCTTTACCAAATAGGGAATTGTTTTTCTACCAACAATATATAATTCTATATTAAGGTTAAACCATTTCCCATCGCAATGGAAAAATGCAAAAATAATAATGGTATTAAAGCCCAACAAACATGAGAATAATGTCACATCCTATAGACCAATTAGCTTGTAAAAAAAGCGTTTTTATAAAAAAATAAATCTTGTAGAACAAAAAAGTAGAACAAAACCATTACTTAAAAACGTTTCTTCATTTTTGGGTTCAGGTGTAACATAAAGAAAATACCTCTCAGAACTGGTGTTAGACAAGTTGTGTTCTGTATCACTGTTATTTAACGTTATCCTCGATTGTGTATTGTAACGTAGTATAACCTTAGGGCTTAACACAAATTAAGAAAACCTGGACTACGCAGACGACAGCTATTTCTTGGCTCACAGACATTACGAATTGCAAAAAAAAGCTGGATTCTATACAGGCAGAAGCATACTAAAATTAAAGTCTTTAACTTGTGCGTGAAGTCTCTTTCTGTATGGTTGCGGATTATGAAATGCGGCAGTGATTGGTGTCAATTTTATTCAGGCATTTATAAACCGCTGTATACGGCGCATTTTGAAGATATTCTGGTAAAAAACAAGATCACATCCTGTAATGAAAGAAATTTTGTGAAGGATATTCAATGGATTGGACTTGGAGCCAATTAGATCATTGGCTTTAGATAAGCGTGGATGGAAATAATTTTTTATGGACCTATAATTTTATAGGGATCTTTAAAGGAAATAATAATAAGAACTTACAAGTTTAGTATTGTAATTAAATAAATAAAATTTTTAGTTTTCTTCTTAAAAATATTTAATTTATTCTACTTTACTCAAAATATTTTTTGCTTTGAAAAAAATATACGTTTCGAAAACAATATGTTTATAAATTTTTTGGCAAATATTATCTAGAATAACATATTTTTTACAACATGAATCATTTGGTACAGTATAGTTCATTTGAATTAATGATTTTATTGAATTTAATGAGATTCTATTTCTTACAAAAAATTGCAAATAGAAAAGCGCTAACACAGCGCGTTTCTTAAAAAAGCGCTATAGAAGAAAACTGCGACTTTTCAGTAGTTGAATCGCGCTAAATATAGCGCGAAAGGCGCTAAAGTGGCAACACTGCCTGAACATCAGTTCGGATTTAGACATAAACATGGTACACGAGACCAGTGTCATACGATTGTCATTTAACATTTCGAATTCCTTAGAGCAAGGGTGACCAAGAGGAGAAACTAGTAATGTAGTAGTGTTAGTGAATTTTTCCTATGTGCGTTGAATAAAAAAAACTAAAAAGGTAAACAACAACACAAACAAACAATTTTTAAAAGTAAAGCGACAAACGTCTACTCTTATTCAGATCTATTCCACAACTAAATAATATTTGTTGATTTATTTATTATCTACTCATTTTCGTTCGGTTGTATCCATGTACGCTGTAAATAATTCTCAGCCAGATAAGGTTTAAAAGAGCTTATCTGTTCAACAATTCTTTGGAGAGAAAACTATATTGTTCTGCCGTATTTTCAGATGTTCAACAGACTTTCAAGAAGGCATATTGGACTTATATATAAATTGAAAAACCTTATCTCAGCCCCATTCTATTTGTTGTTAAAAACATATTGTTACGAAAATAAAAATGCATAAATTTTGTATATTTGGTAGTTATGTGTCACCCCGTCAATTCCGTACTTATTTGTGTATCTCGCAGCACTGCCAATTAAATCATCTCTGGGTAACACAATCTTACATGTTTCAACTTAACGGATAGAGGATATGAGATCATTTGAAACATTTCCTGAACTTTCTAAACTGTAGGCAATTAGGTGTATAAGGAGTCATAGTTAGTTATCGTTTGGCTGTAAATAAATACAGTTGTGTTAAAGCGGAAATAAAAGTGTTGTATAAACGAATATTAAGTGTTGTGTTATAACAAACAATATAAAATTTGTAGTGGAATAAATAAAAACTGTAAAACAGCAAAATAAAGCGGTGTTTTTGTTTTATTTTACCGCAATTTAAACGAAATTAAACTTTTTAAAAGGGTTAAAACGTAACAATATATTCAAGATAGGTCTTTTTTGTAAGCGTTAATGAATGTTATATAAACCTTGGTAGCACCAACGCGGGTGTTCTACAAGGTAGTGCTTTGGGACCGGTACTGTATACCATTTTTACAGCCGATGTGCCAACAATTGAATACAACATCATTGCTACGTATGCAGAGGATACTCTAATACTAGCTTCAGATGAATCACCAGTCATAGCTTCTTAATTGCTACTAAATCTATTCAATCTTCTTCAAGATGGGCTTCAAAAGTGGAATATGAAAGTAAATAATAAATATAAAATAATTAGGCCTCAATCTTGCTCGGAGACTTAAGTGGAAACTTCGTATTAAAACGAAGCATGGACAACAAATGAAAACAAGAAATTATTGGTTATTTAGCCCAATCTCAAGCTTAAGCTTAGAAAACAAGATTCTGCTATATAAGACAATACTATGGGCATATGATATTCAACTCTGGGGTACTACAAGTAATTCCAATTTGGAGATGTTACAGAGATACCAGTCTAAATCTCTCGGACTATTAACAAATGCGCCATGGCTTATCACCAACAAAAATATACTCAGAGATCTTAGAATTGTGATGATCAAAGATGAGATTAACAACTTTGGTGAAAGGTATCTAAATAGGCTAAGTAATCATTCGAAGGTGTTAGTAATAAATTGCTAGATTATAGTAATGAAATCAAAAAACTGAAAAGGCTACATCTACTTGATCTACCCTTCAGAAAATAGAAAATTTGTTAAATTTGTAACACTTCTTGATTATACTATATACATATAAAATTTTATTAAAATTTTAAACGTAAAACCTTATTTTTTTGTATTTACCTTTTCTTTTGAGTTTAATAGGAACTCAATATACAGTGCATTCAAAATATAACTTCGAACGCTTACAGCATCAAAACTAATGATGATATCAAAAAGATTTAAACGCAAGATTTTTATAAAACTACTTATTTATATAAATTAAAATTATGTATTCCTGTTTTTAAATATTTGTGAAAATAATTTAAAGAAACCTATGATATATGAAAAATACAAGTCATAGCTTATTTCGTGTATTGTCAGTAGTCTTAGAAAAATCTTAGATGGATCATGGTTTAGTATTTGGAGTGACCTTCTTTTTGCTTAATTACATCCTTAAGACGATTTTTGGCCGATGCAATGAGTTTTCGGCTAGTTTCAAAGGGATTCTTTCTCCACTCTTCGAGCAGTGCAGTTTTAAGATCGCTCTGATTACTAGTCTGCTTCTTTCGTATTTCTAAGTCCAAAATTGTACACCAATTTTTTAACACGTTTAAAGAGAGAGATTTTTGGGAGTATTTATGATGTTTGGACAGTTCCACATCAACCATGACTGTAAAATTCTTGATTTGTGTTCCCGATCATAATCCTAATAAAATCGAAACCGAGAACATACACTCAAAGCATTGTCACTTTGCAACTAATTATTTTTAATATGCTTAAATACATGTTTTTTAGCATTGTTTTGAAACTTAGAACACAGTTATATAGATACATTTAACGAAAATGCGGACAAAATGTAGTACTTTTCCTCTGAAATAATTCCCATTTTGTCTTCTTAAAGCACATTTTTTTGTTTTCTAACATGCATTATCCAGTAAAATGCGTTGTAATTATATTCGTACTTTAAGAGGCTAATAAGGGTTAAAAGAATAATTTTTGGTTCACAGTATAACTATAAAAGATAGAGTCTACAAACTTTCCATATGCTTTCCATATACCATGAAAACAATATATATTATCGTACATCTAAATTAATATATCAGCAGAAGACGTCAAAAGTCATTCATTTTTATAAGGAGGCACGGAATTTATCTCCCACTTATAATACACAAAAATATAGATTTGCGGGCAACGCCCAATAGGTAAAGCTAGTATACATATAAGATTTGTAAAAAAAATTGAACAATAGTAATGTTATGGTAATAACAATTACAGGAAGAATAGATTAACCCGTTATTACACTGTAACCCGTTTTTAGGTCTAACTAAGATGTCTTTTAACAAAATAGAAAAATTGGTTTTTGACCTGAGATGGTAGGTTTGCTTACAAGTGGGCAGATATATTGTGTTTTTGGAATAATACACAAAAATTTAGGAAGCAATAAAATCCATATTTTTGTAAAAGATATTGAGAAGTAAAAATTAAGTAAATAAAAATGCACCCAAATACAATTGAAATATTTACACATAGTAGTGAACGAAGAGTTTTTCAATTAATTTAAATCAACGAAGCGTTTTATGATGTTTTTTTTTCTATTTAATCATTTTCCCTTTTTTTTCTGCTTTGTTATAATTTTTTTGTAAAGAATTATTTAGAAAGATGAACAGAAATTGACATTAAAGTCACAATTTCCATCAATATGAATAATTGTTTTATTTATTTAGTGGCCAAAGTTTTTCGATTTATCTTATGTTTAGAAACAAACATTGATATCGGAGTAACAGCATAGGTATATAATGTTTTTTTATTTATTTTTTTTTTTTGAATATTTTTTTATAATTCCCATAAAATTAAACAGGTAAGGATTAAACGTAAACGAGAAAGATAAGATACATTTAAATATAATATTCCAGTTCACTACAACCCCCAAAAAATCTTTAAGAGAATATTATGTTTGTGCTGATGCTCGTAACTTCTTAAATCTACCATTTAAGGTACCCATTGATTCAAAAATTATTTGTTCATCTGTCAGTGTTAACTGTATAAAAAAAATAAAAATTATATGAAATTTGTGTTCTGTTTTGTGTTACTTCCTATAAAATTCATAAGCAAAAACCTAATTTTACTGCTATACCTTCTACAAACTTATGCATATAAATAAATTTAATTTTATTTAATTATAAATAAATTTAATTTTATTCATAGTGGTATGCTTAATTAGATTAAAATCAGAAAATCCTAATAAAATCTGAGATTAAGCAATTGCCGTAATGTAATAATGTGTATTGAAATGTTCATTTGTGGATTACGTAGATCGTTATAAACGGGAGGAAGCGTTACGCGAAATTAAGAAAAAAATTGCCGGACATACAGTGTAAAAAAACACTCATTGTACAAGAAATTTTTTGTCCAGTTATGCTTATAACAAGTATCAGGTAATTTTTTAGCAAAGGTCTTTTTGGCAAAACTGTTTTTGGCAGCTCAGCTGTTTTCGCGTAACATGTTACTGTCAAACAAATTCAGTTTGGTCTATAATTTAGCCATGATTCGACTTACAAACGAACACTGTTTGGTGTGGATTATGGCCCGGTGATATTACTGGACCGTACTTTTTCAAAGACTACGAAGGCAGGAACGTTACTGTAAACGGCGAGCGCTATCGTGCGATGATTACAATTGTTTTTTTTTTGTCCAAATAGGAAAGCTGGACTTGGCTGACATGTGATTTCAGCAAGACGGTGCCACATGCCACACAGTACGCGAAACAATGGCCCAATTGAGAGGCTAGTTCAGAGAACAGTTTATTTAACTTTTGGAGGCAGTCAATTAGCAGCATAAATCGAGCGACTTAATGCCTTTAGACTATTTTTTGTGGGGCTGTGTTAAGACACATGTCAATAGCGACAACTCCGCACTGATAGCTAACATTGAAGAATTTATTCATGAGATACCAGCCGATATGTTGGAGAGACTATACCAAAATTGGACCCAGCGCATGAACCATTTGATGCGTAGCCGCGGTCAACATTGATCGTTCTATCGGCTCAAATAAAGATTTCATACATTTTTCTAAATTTTATATTCTTTTTTTTAAATCAAATCCGAAAGCTCTAAGAGTCACCACATATAAGGATAACAGAAATAAAGTAAGAAGGTTTTAAATATGAACAGTTTTTTTTTGTAATTTAAAAAAATCTAAATTTTTATTAATAAAATGACGTTATTTCGTTATAATGTGGAGTAAGTGCGGGTAATGTAGTACACCTATTTGTTTTTAGATCTTCAAATTTTTACTTTCTATCCGATTAAAATAAGATTTAACGACCTACATGCTACATTTATTAAGCTCCCACGAAACCTTTTGAGCAAAATATTAAGCCCACATTTTCGGAGATATGAGGATGAGAAAATGTTGCAAATACAATTAAACGTGACTTAAAAAATGCGGAGATAATGTGGTACACCATCTGCTATTGTGTTATATATATATACCACATTTCCATATATATACCATTTATATATATATACCAAATTTTTGCAAAAAATATTAAAATGTAAAAATTTATTACATTTAAGGGCAAAAATACATATTACACATTCAAACCTTTTTTTAATTATGACAATTAATAAAAAACAACAACAACAAACTATACTCTTTAAGATATATCAAGAAAACAAATAATGTTATACATAAGTAAAATAATGAACCAATTTTACATATTTTTGGTGCAGATAAGTAGAAAACTATATAATAAGAGCATCATTTGAAAAGAGAACTTTGATATCGAAGTATTTTGTAGTAATTTTTGAAATTAGAAAGCGAGAGGATTTCATTCGGCGTTTCCAGGAAAGAAAAAGCCAATGAAAATTTGCAGAAATTGTCATTAAGTCCCTCAATACTTCAGCATATCATAAATCGTACGACGAAGAAGAAAAATACTTGGGTAAGGCTTCCAATCTCGAAACTATTCGAAGAGTCTTACGAGAGGTAAATTTCTATTGTCGAAACGCTCGAAACAAGCAACTGATTGAGGTCATGAACAGAAAACGCATAATAGAATTTGCAAAGAGACATCTAAACAAGGATATTTCGTTTTGGAAGTCAGATGTTTATGCTGATGAAAGCAAGTCTTACTCGTTTAGATCAGATGACAAATCCTATGTTTAGAGAGAAACAAACACAGTCTTAAATCCACAAATATGCGTAGTACAGTTAAGCATTATGGAGGCAGCGTAATGGTTTAAGGATGCATGTCGTATTCATGCATCGGAAATTTGACCCTTATCGAAGGAAGCATGAACAAAACATGTATCTAAATCTATTGAAGGAAAATCTATTACAAAGTACTGAGAAGCTTGAAATTAGGGATTTATTTTAATTTTATCAAGACAATGATCCCAATCACACATCAGCTATTTTAAAGAATTGGCTGATCTGGAACTGCCAACATGTTTTATAGACACCCGATCAGAGCGTAGACCATAACGTCATAGAACACTTGTGGTCAGCGCTAATTTCTAATGCTTCCGACCTAAAACGTGTTTTATAAGAGGAATGGGGTAAAATTAGATTCGATTACACGAAGGTGTTGGTAGAATCCATAAAAATCTGCCTAAAAGCTGTCGTGGATCAAAAAGAATACCTCTCGTAATATTAGATGTAGTTACTAGTAGTTAGAAGAAATACCACTTATGATTTACCAAGACGGAAATATAATATAATATAATTTAAGCTGTGAGCCGAAAAACGTTAGGTATTTTTTATTTTGTTATATTTTTCTTATATTGAATTTTCTTGTATTGATTTATTTGAATTATTTTTTTGTTTAATAAAATCTACTAGTTAATAATATTATTGACGTGTGTTTTCTTGCTCCCATAAATAACATCATTCGAGATATTTGAAATTTTTCTTAAATCCTATGACTGAATCAAATAAGCTGTGAGTGACTGTATGTATGCATAAAATAAAAAGAATGACAAAGAAAAAAATTAATGAAAAATTTTACAAAAGATATAAAAAAGAAAAGAAAAAAATTATATAAGTTAAAATTAAGCAACTATTTGGAAAGACAATAATCTTATGCTTTATAATATTAAAATTGAAGGAAAAATCAGCAAATTCTGACAAAACGTTATATTGACGAAAGAGTCAAATGAAAGCGCATTCTTTCATTAAAGAAAATTTTCTGGAAATTTTATTAATTGTAGCAATTTGAAAGCATTAAGAACGTACATCTGCTCAAGTTAGTCACCAATATCGTGAGTCCAGTATATAATATTTGATCAATTCATTTTCCATATCCGCACTTAATGTCGTAAGTCGACCACTATAGCTTATTTGATATGTCCGAATGATTACAGGCCTTAAATAGTGGTGTTGTGTTCCTTCAAGACAACGGCAGGCCACACACATCTTCGATGACCCAGCAGTAGCTGAGAGAGCTTTGCTGGAAAGTTATTATACATCCACCATATAGCACAGACCCTGCACATTCAAATTATCATTTGCGTCGATCTCTGCAGCACTCTCTTAATGTTGTAAATTAAAATTTCGTAAGCGCAAAACGCAACTGGATCAGTTTTTCGCTCAGAAGTTCTACATTGATGGTAAAATTACTTCACCCCAAAAATGCTCATATTTGTTTTACTAAAGCTCGATTAAAAAAAACGTCGTTTCATTTTTGGTAAAATTTGTGAAGTAACTTTTTCGAAAGCCTATTATAAAAATTCATTACAAATTTGTAAGATAAGCTGAACTATGAAACAAATAAACTTATAACAATTTACACTATTAGTTCACTAAAGTTTTTAATAGCTGTTCATGAAATTTTGTCAAAGTATCCTTTATAAAAATGTAAAAAAATCTTGAAAATCCATTGTATTGCTTGATCCTGACAAGCTGTAAAAATTCTTGTAAATCAACCGAAATCAAGGCCATCTGGCAGCCCCAGGTGCACCAAGCGTTTTTGATGCCAAGTAGATACCCATTTCAATATATAGAACAGACTGTATAGCTTTTCTCATATCCTTTGCTATCCATTTACTTACTTCACCTTTTTTTGGCATACTGCTCTTGTTGCAAGGAAATGTGACCTAACTATACCACAGTAGCTGCACTTGTGTTTAATGTATATATTTATATATTTTAAAGAAATTAGTACATATGTATATAGAGCCATTGCATATATTCTTCGCTTATTTAGTAATTACTAGTTATTTTAGTCTTAAGATTAACAGCTTTAAAATGCACCATTAAAACAAAAACTCATGTCTTAAAACCAAACAAAAAAAATAAAAATAAAAATAAATAAATTCGACTACACATCAACGCGAATTTTTTCAACCGACTCCCAGAATGACTTTCAAAAATAATAGTGCTCTCTCTCTTGATCGTTGCTCTTTTAATTCTCTTCGATCACCAAGCATTAAGCTACTTAGTTTTTGTTATTCTTAGAGATGAAACAGAATTTGGGCTTGACGAATTTTTCCATACAAAATAACATAACAAATCGTCGGAAACAGCAGTCAGCGTTTCTTACTCTCTTACTTATGCTCTCACAATCTGTGTGTGGTGTTGCCGTATGAATTTTGTAAACAAAAAACATTTGTTTTGGGCTTGGAGCGAAAATTAAAAACAAAAAGCAAAACAAACATAGAAACAAAAAGCGCAATGGACAGTATTTGAAGTTGCGGTTGACGATTTTATTACAGGCTATCATTTTTTGACAGCGTTTTTGCTTGAAGTTGCGCACGTATTCTGTTTCATCACTTATATTGTTAGTCAACAAAAAAAGCTACTACACCACATTATCCGCACTTACGCTAATATTAACGTCAACGAAAATTGACGTCAACGAAATTGAAATCTCTTGATAGAATATTTCACAATGTTCATCGCTGATTGTGTTTAAATTATTAAAAGAAATAAATCTAAATGTGAATGCGGAAAATGTATTTCCAACGAAATCCTTGAAAATCGATAACATCTCAGCGTTAATATCTTTATAATTCCTTGATTGGTGATTCCCGAGAAAATTTAATCTAATTTTCATCAAGGATTCGGATAAATATTTTATTTATACATTTAATTTTTAATCAACTCCTTGATTTGAATACCGTCATACAGTATGCGACAAAACATATGCACGAGCATATATCTTTATAACATAGAAAAGCTCATTCGAATTTTAATTTGATTTATTAATTTATAATATCCTCCTTTTACTAAGAGAAGAAGGAAACAAAGAAAAATAAATTTGTAACAGTAAAAACTTACGTTAAATGTACAAAACTTCTATTTTGCATGCGTCAAAACAACAGCACGAAATAGTTAGACAGTTAAATTAACAAAGAAAAAATCGTTCAATAACAAAAATGATCATATCAACATTAGAGGAATAATTAGAGAAAATATGAATTAGCTTATAAAAACAGTGAAATAAACATAAAATTAGTATTTACAAGCATTTTTCAACAATTCACAACCACCAACTGTTTCTTATTATTTTTAAAATTTCTAATGTGTTCATGTGCAGGAAAAAGATATATGTATCGTTATATATTTTTTTAATTTATATTTATAAAACAGATGCAAGAGAACGCCAAAAATTTTGCTTTTTGTAAGTTCTATTTGCATAATATGTATCTATAGTCCATGGAAAACAATTTTATCTACGCAATTCTTTTTTTTTTCATATAAGACCAACACCCAGGGATGGCCCCTACTCGTGCAGTGCATTGTGCTGGTACTAGGAAAATAGGTTATTGGAAGGAGGACAGAGGGAGTAGTGTTTATGGACGTTAGATTTAAATTTACTCATGTCGTAAGTGGCAGGAAATACTTTCGCTGGAAGATTATTCCACAACCGAACAGTGCGACCACAGAACGAATTCTCGAACGAATTCTCCCTATAATGCGTTGTGCGATCTACTGAACAATCAACTACAAAGGGATGCGCTCTACAAAAAAAACCAATACTACGTAAAAATATGTGATTTTTAGGAATTAATTCCTTAATTTCGTTAGAACACATTCCGTTATAGTACCGATAGAAGAATGAAACACACGCCACATTGCGACGGTGCTCCAATAAATCGATAGAGTTGGCTACCCTACCGTCATTGATGAGCATCTTCGCCCTCTCCTGTACGCGGTCGAGAAGCTCCAAAATAGATTTTGAAGCACCGGCCCATACATGAGAGTTGTATTCCATTTTGGATATAGGTCTTGTAAATATTAAGGAGGTAAGATGGAGTGAAGTATTTCTTGCACCGTCTCAAAAAACCAAGGCACTTGAAGGCTTCTTTCGACACTTGAAATATGTGATCATTCCAACGAACATCACAGTGAATTCTCATGCCCAGAACATCAAGAGCATCTGATTCCTCAATATCCACATTACCCATTGACACAAATGACAGCACACCACCACATCTGTGTGTTAAAAAACAACATTGAGTCTTACGTGGATTAAAATCGACCCTATTCGCACGACCCCACTCGGAGACCTTCACCAGGTCACTTGTGAGTATGACGTTCATATTCATCCTTCTTGCCCCAACCTCAAAAAGGCTCGGTCTACGATCAAAAGAATATGAGTGACAAATGTTGCTGTCATCCGCAAAAGAGTAGATAGGATTAGGAGTGAGAAGAAGAAAGTCGTTAAGAAATATTAGAAAAAGTGTAGGAGAAAGAACAGAGCCTTGCGGTACCCCTGAGTTTACCCTGAACTCGTCGGATGAGACCCCATCTATAACCACTCTTATAGAGCGATCTCTGAGAAAACTCGATATAAATCGAGAGAAGTGACTACCGACACCAAAAGCATTAAGTTTCAAAATGAGAGCCTCGTGCCAAATTCTATCAAACTCCTTGGAGATATCCAGAGCCACAACCTTACTCTCGCCAAAATCATGAATGGATTTGTTCCACATCTCCGAGAGCAACGCCAGCAGGTCACCAGTAGAACGGCCCTTTCGGAAACCGTACTGACGATCGCTAAGTAAATCGTTGGACTCCAGATATCCCACAAGGTGGTGATTAATCATACTCTCCATAACCTTGGAGAGTGCGGAACAAACTGCTATTGGACGCTAGTTCCCAGGGTTACTAGCCTCGCCCTTTTTTGTGATTGGCGTTACATTAGCAAGCTTCCAGCAAGATGGAAAAATACCGGCGCGATATGACGCATTGAAAAGGTGAGCTAATGGACGCGCAAGCGTCGAAGATCACTGCTTCAGGACCAGTGCTGGTATGCCATCCGGCCCAGAAGGCTTGTTAACGTTGAAATTTGCAAGGACCCTGTTTACAGCACGAGCTCGAAAGAATATACTAGGCACAGTTACTGATACTCTTTCAAGTTTGGGCAGTGGTTGAACGCTCTATGGCAAGTGAGAATTACTTGCGAACATTTCGGCCAAAAGGTTTGCCTTTTCAACCGGGTTCGTGAATGTGTGGTCATTCTTTATAAGAGCAGGAACCGAACTAGCGATGTTCTTCAGCCTATTAACGAACGACCAAAAGTTTTTACTTCCCCGCGGAAAAGTAAGAACTTTAGCACGAAAGCGTTGCTCGTATAAAGCCTTTTTGCGTCTAAGTACTGCGTCACATGAAGATCTCGCCTGTTTGCGAAACAAAACAGTATGGGCACATTTTTTATTGCGCCAATTCCTGAACGCTTTCTCTCTGGATCTGATTGCTAATTTACACGTCAGATGAAACCAAGATTTGTTTCTAGGTTTAATCGAAAGCTTTTTGGATAGGATGAAAATATCCATACCTAGCCTTATTATATCACTACCATTTCTGCCATGGCATCGACGTTTGAGTCAAGGAAAAAAAGTTTCCAATTAAAATGCCAAAAAAATCGTTGAGCTCAGCCCAACGAGCATTCTCGTAGTTAAAAATTGAGCGTTGCGTAGCTATGGGTGGAACCTCGCGAAGAGTGGTGGACGAGAATAAGGCAGAAACTGTGCAATGATCCGAATTTCCGAGAGGTGCAAGAACCTCAACTACATACTTTTCAGCTTGTGTAGTGAGGAAAAGGTCGAGGGTATTGTTCTGATGCCCATCTACAAACGATATATGTGTAGGTTCATTCACTAATTGCGCAAGGTGATTGTGCACGGCAAATAACTCAACTTATTGGCCTTCTGGAGTTGTACGGCCTGAATGGCGTAACCAAGACGAATTATGAACATTGAAATCACCAGCAACAACAATTTTACTGTGCGGATAATTCGGAAGGATACTCGATATTGAGTCGGAAAGAGAGTCGAAGCCAGATATGATAACCTATCTTCTCGCGTTTGCCCTGATTCTGAACTTAACCCCTTAATTTTGCCCGTATTCGAATCGGTTATTGTCAAGTGTGTGTTTACCTTTTTATGTTAGTGTTTTGTTGTTAATCCATTCCATAATTTGTTCCATCATTAATATTCTGTTGTTTTCGTTCTTGTTGATGATGAACTGAAAGTAGTTGCCAAGCCACTAAATTTTATAAAAAATTGCCGGAAAAAAATACTAACCGATGAATTAGGCGAACAGCTATGTTTGAAAGGTACTGAAACAAAAAAGTATGCGGAACCTATGTACAACAAAGGTAATTCGAAGTAAGTTAAAACAAACAAACAAAAAATAATAATAATCATTAAATTTCTACATGGTCCGCCAAATAATTATTTTTTTTTTTTTGAAAATTTTATAAAAAAAACTACTGAATATTTTCTCAAATTTCTTTTTTTATTTCAAAGTACAATCCTTCCGGTTAATAATTGAAAATAATTTCATTCAAATGGCTGCCTCGGCTGGCCATGCAGTAGCCTACACGATCGGTCTAATTTTTAAGCACATTATCGATTATGTGCAGCTGTATTTCACTAATGGCTTCACGAATATTGTCCTTTAAAGCGTCAATTGTCTCTGGCTTGTTGGCGTAACAATTATCTTTGACGGCACCCCACAAATAATAGTCCAATGGTGTCAAATCGCAGCTACGAGGTGGCGAAACGACATCAGCTCTGCGGCTGATAATGCAACCTTCAAAAACAGGGCGCAAATCATCGAGTGTAGCTTCGGCTGTGTGGCACGTAGCGCCGTCCTGTTGAAACCAAATGTTGCTTATGTCCTCCTCTTCAATTTTTGTGAACCAAAATTCGTTCAACATGGCCCGATAACGATCGCCATTGAATGTAACGGCCACTCCTTGCTCATTTTCGAAGAAAAATGACCCAATTATGCCTCTGGACCAAAATACGCACCAAACAGTGACTTGTTTTGGGTGTATCGGCTTTTCAATGTATGCGTGCGGGTTTTCTGTGCCCCAAATGCGACATTTTTGCTTGTTTACATACCCGCCAAGATCAAAATGAGCTACATCTGAAAAGAAGATTTTTTTTTGGCAAAATCGGCATCTTCTGTAAGTCGATCGCAGGCCCAGTTTACCAGCGTTGTTCAAGCGTATACATAACCATATTCGTTCAGCTGAAGGATAAAACTAATTATCTGTCAAATCAGACATGAGCTAAGTGTTACCATTCACGAAATAAGCACAAGTTGAAAAAAACGTTAGATGGCGGACCCTTTATAATTCGTAAATGCAGCATTATAAATACATATGTATGTATCACCGAAAACCAATTTATTAAAGTCAGCAAAACTCAATTGACAAAAAATCGTACAAAGTTGCGAAAAAAGTACAACAATAAGAAAAGAAACATAAGCACATACATAACATCTATTGTATTTTTTCAGTAATAATTTTAAAGAATTTGTCTTTAAATAAAATAATATATTGGTATTTTAATGCTTATTATACTATTATGTTAAAAATGTTATGAAATTATGAGACGAATAAGCTTTTTTATACAATTATTAATATAATATTAATTTGTTAGCTTATTATACAATTACAAGGTTAAGCCTATAGTAAGTTTATCCATATAAAGGATTGTACTTTCAAATAAAAAAAGAAATTTAAGAAAATATTCAGTTTTTTATAGCATTTAAAAAAAAAATTATTTGGCGGACCCATTATTTTAAAAAAATAATTTTTCAAGCCCTCAAGGCCTTTTACAAATAATTTAAAAAATTATAAAAAATTTTAATCGAATTGTTTAACCAAAAGTGAAGTCGGTAGGTGGTAGCATAATGATGTGTAGGTGTCTGGGTTAAGCAAATGCGTTAATTTTTCGGGAAGAATAGACCCAATACAAC
Organism: Wohlfahrtia magnifica; assembly: GCA_023159175.1. Classification (NCBI taxonomy): domain Eukaryota; kingdom Metazoa; phylum Arthropoda; class Insecta; order Diptera; family Sarcophagidae; genus Wohlfahrtia; species Wohlfahrtia magnifica. Next base: position 74,764 of record JAKWBJ010000296.1, read on the forward strand.
ACACGTTAATATTTTGCTCTAAGTTTTTTATGAAAGTTTGATTCAAAAGTGTTCGGACATAAAATTAAAGCTTGGACCCAGAGTAACGGCTTCACAGTTCTTGACTGTGCAACCCAATTTCCAGATATAAATGATGCAATTTCAAATGCATGTCCATACCAAAACGTATCCAGGTAATAATTGAGTCAAAACAAGGATATATAAAAATAAATAATGAATGTGTTTTAAAGACAGTCTTTTTACGAATTTTTTTAGTATTATTTAAAAAGTAAATACTTCGTTCCAAAAAGTTAGCACTTTCTAAAAACATTACCTCTAGTGCAAATTCCTATAATAACAAATTACAATAACAAAAATATACCGACAAAATATGTTGACATAAATTATATTTAATTTAAATTAGATTTAATAATATTATTTTAATTAATTCCAGTCGTTGTGCGTTAATAAAACCTACAATGATTTTGAAGTGTATTTATTTAAAATTTTTAATGCAAAAAATGTCTTAAAACTTATTTCAAATATAGTTTATCTTATATAATTAAAAGTGTAATAATTTAGTTTTGATAAGTACTAACTTATTTAACAATTTCAAATAAATTTTGTATATGTTATATATGAAAGAAACATAACATTCTTTTTTTCCACAATTTCCCTTAAAATTTCATAGAATATAGACAATTTTATTCTATTATGACGTACATGCGCAGTAGAAAATTATTTTGAAAACCTGTAGGCGTCATCTTTGTTTATTGCTTTATAGGTTGTATACATATACGCAGTAAATAATTCTCAGCCGGATAACACTCGCACGAGCTTATCTGTTCATATACAGTATAGAATAGTATGAATAGAAAATTGCTCGCTATCGAAATTATTTTCTATTCGCACGTAATTTCAATCACAACTGCGGGAATTAGGTGTTGTGATGACGTATGAAAAACAATCCTGTAACTATATAGATAGAATACGGCAATTATTGCCACTAACCAATTTAAGTAAGGAAATTGTGAGACAATTTCATTATAGCGGTATAATTACACTGTTCTACAAAATACAAAAATTACACTGGTCTACAAAATACAAAAATTTTCGGGACTTCAAATGAAACAATACGAAATATAATGATTTTGAAGCGCTGTATTCAAATCCGTTTTCAGCTTTTCAGCCTATCTTATTCTCAACATTTCAAGTTTTCATTTAACTGCTTAAAATGAAAAAAAAATTTTTCATGATTTTTTTGAAACAAAAAAATTTCTCTATTTTTGCGCGAAAAATTCTTTTTCGCAACTAAGTTATGAATAATTCCGAAACTGTTGAAAATACATTACAATACAAAAAAATGTTGTTCAGGTGATTTATAGGAAATTTTATTCCTAAACACTTGCTGGTACTTGCATTAAAATTGGTTAAAACGGTTTCAAGTTATGATAAAATATAATGACATAACTAAATTGATCTGCATAATCTTTTTGTTATAAAAAGAAAAAAGCTCCTGATAATGATAGTGCTTAAGAAAAAAATTTTCTCTGTACAGTCTAAGCCAACCATGGAAGCAAGATAGGAAAATATTAATTTGGCAAAAAGCGAAAATTTTATGAAATGAGGTTTGCTCTTAAGAACACTTGAGTATAATCTTGAGAATACTGCCTGGGAAAACTTCTGGATGGAAAATCTGTCATATTAATACTCAGAGTTTGAATAATAAGATAGATGAGTTCTATTACTTTTTAAGAATGTAATGTTTATATAATATGCATCTTTGAGACTTGGGTACATTCGGATATTGATAGTTATATATGTATACAATTTATCGACTATTCCGTTCTGATGGAGTACACAATGGCGGAGGTGTTGCAATACATGTAAGGTCGAATATTTCCTGTAGAGATAAAATTATAAGTTCCATTGGGGATAACATCGAATTAATCTGTGATCAGGCCTGTCATATTTACCAATTTATCGGCATTTTGCCGATTTTTTGCCTTAAAATTATCAATATGCCGATTTGCCGATTTTTGCTCCAGAAATGGCGATTTTTCAAGGAAATCTAAAAACACGACAGCTTTATCTGTTTTAGTAAAATTTACAATTTTTGAGAACACTGAAATACTTGCTACATACACAATCAAATTTCTTATATCAACGCATAATCGGACAGAGTAAAGTATGAATTCTTAAAATGCAATAATCGGTCAAATAGTAACAATTTGATTTCGACGAATTTTGTCATAGTGTCAGTTCTATGGAGTTCAATATTTCTAATAGTCACTTTAAGCCAGCTTTGTCAACCCGCAATTAAACCCACCTACGTTTTATTGGGTATTATATTAAAAACGAAAAATCCGGGTGGGATTTAAGTTGTTGTGTGTCATTAGTAAAACAAGTTTAATTTAAGATTTTCACGGTATATTTACAAAAAAGTAAATATAACACGGTGCGAAAAATATGAACGAAGCTAAAATACCTGGGAAATTATATCACTTTTCTGATAGGCGTTGTCGAGTAGGACAATGATGTATTTTTGGAATTTTTAAAACACCTCAAAAATCTCCAGTTACGGGTAAAAAACCGGTTTTTCGGTCCTTCATGCACTTATAAGCTAATAACTTACACAATTGTAAGTTTGTTTTCGGATTTGGAAAAAAGAAATACAGACTTTTTATGTCATAACCTTAAGTAACCTTGTATTTCTCAAGCAAACACATTTTTCATCAAATTTTTTCCACATTTTTAAAGTTTAGGTGCATTTTCGCACTATTTTATATAAGAACCGTACTATTGATGAACTAATCAAGGAATTATATTAAGTTATGAATAAAATGAGACTTTAGGTTTATAAATCCGTTGGAAACTGTCGAAGTTATCAAGCTTTTTCATAATGCATCTCAAGAAAGAATTGCATGAAATGTAAAAGCATTAATAAAACCCAATAAAACATTTTGATGGACTCCCCTAGCCAACTCATTCTAAAAATCTTCAATTACATAAATTTCTGGGTTCAACGTGCGTATTTCGTAAAGTTTGGCATAGTTACGGATCAACGAAATCATTGTGACATCTGACGTGTGTTTGAGATCGTTATCTCTATAGAATTCGCTGTTGTTGGTAATACCCAATATCCCTGCACTCTGCTTAAGATTTTTCTTTCTCGAATGTTAAGAAAAACAAATGTGACCATTGTACTAACAATAAAATGCAATTTGTTTGTATAATTTTCTTTTTATTTTTATATTATTTTATATTATTTTAATTTTTGTTAATAAAAATATCATTATCGTATTTAAAATGGGAAATTTTAATTTGCCGATATTTTGTCGATTTTTTAAAATCAAAGTGCCGATAATGCCGATTTTATTTTTTAATATGCTGATTTTTAATCAAAATTTTCTGGCACCCCTGTCTATGATAATGATAAGACACTTCTGGTTGGTACTGTATATAGAACTAATAGCACAAGTACTTTTGGATATAACAATATGGATTTAATAGGCGACTTTAATGTTAGTGTTTTGGAGGACAATGGTCGAGAGTAGGCCATAAGCTCTATTGGACTGATTTAGTTAATTATAGGATACCGACCCATTTCACTCCAACTTCAAGTAGCTTACTTTATCTCTGATTTGTTCATAATAAATCAAGTCTACTGTTGACGCCTATGTTGTCAAAGCATGATTAAAGAAGGTTATACGAGTTTGTGTACAGACGGTGAAAGCGTTTCAGAATACCGGAACTGTATGCTATATTTAGAACAAGTAGAACTTAGAATTAGGACATCGACAAGGAGATCTATCTTATTTTACGCACTTTGCGGAAGATGAGGTAAAAGAATCATATCTTTCTATCAAATCCAATGCTGTTGGATATGATGGATTGCATCCAAAATTCATTTGTATTGTATTCCGATATACTTTAATATGTTTAGCTCATGTTTTTAAAGTAATTCTAACGACGTCAACTGTTCCAACGGGATGGAAGCATGCTGAAGTTATTCCGATTCGGAAGTTCGATAAATGACATCGACTGATAGCACTATTAACCTATCTGTCGAAGGTTTTTGAGAAATTGGTGTATTCACAAATTAGTTCATATTTACATACCACTTCCTTGTTGAATGGTAGACTATGTGGATTTAGACCCAATCATAGCTGCATTCCCATTCTTGCTGATATCACTGAGGATATAAGATGTGACATTAATAAACGTCAAAAAATATCACTTCCAATATTGCTTGATTATGCCAAAGCTTTTGACAATGTTCGTTACTCCATTCTTTGCCTGAAACTTGCATACGTGTGCAATTTTTCTTATCGGCAATGAAAGTTTTAACATCATATCTTTGTGGCACAAGCCAGAAATTTTTTTATTAGTAGAACGCATGCGGAAGTTGTTAAAAACGAAAAGCGGTACCACATATTTAGACTGCCCCCGTATTTTATTTACACAAATGATGTACATCTACAACTTGCACATGGTAAGTCATAAAAAATCAGTTTCAATTATTATTGGAGCAACAAAAAACATGCCCAATGATCTTCTAGCAATAACATTTAATAGCACCACTATTGGCTTTGTTAATACTGCGAAACTAAATTGGGCAAACTATAAAAGGCCAAAATGTAGCAGGACGATTTTTATGCTTCGAAATCTTTGGGTATTCAATACCAGGTCACATTCGAACGCTTATTGCTAAGACATATTTGTTGACGGTAAAACTATAACTCAACTAGCTAGTGCATAATGCGCCGCCTTTTATATACAACTGACATTACTTCTGAATGTTCTTGTTCTTACTACAACATTCGATTCATTTCCGTTAATTCAAATGTAACACCTAAAATCGGTGCGTTAACACCGTTCAATACGCGATTTATAACACTCTTAATAGCACAAATAAAGTATGGCATTACCAAGGTGGCACATTAACAGCCTTGACATAAGCCAATAAACTAGAATCACACAATACAGTTTCAAATGCACTGATGTTTTTGTATCTTCTTTAGGAATTGCTTATTTTCGTAACAGTATTAAACAATGAAAAGCAGTTTTAAATCTGTAATATTTATACTTTTCCGAATATTATTGGTGTTCACGCTGGTCACCCTAGTTTTAAGTATTAATCCGTTTAGGTTTTAAGTAAGATTATCTTTGTGTACAACCGTCCATTTATATGTTAAAATAGAATAAGCAATTAAATTTATTTTTGTATATAAACCACGAACCAAGAGGTACGTTTTGTATGTACTATTCACACAAATAAATATTATTATAGAAAAAACTAATTCTCTTGTTTTATTATTTTACTCCGATCTAGAGAAAATATTTAGTTTTACTTTTCCCCAATCACCCCCATAGTTTGGTCCAATTAAACCGGATCAAGCCCTAAAATAAAATATTTAAAACGAGAATCTACTTACAGATCGTCTCGTTGTCGTGCGAGATACCACACCCTTTTTTCTTTTTATTTTGAAAATAATAATATTTACAATTTTAAAAGGTACGCAGTAATATTTCTTTTAATTTTTTGGTGCTAAAATTTGTGAGCAAAATAAAAAGTGTAAAAGTGTAATACACACAAAAAAAAACAAGTAAACATAACAAATAATGGTGCACAAACAACAGTGTAAATGACAAAATGTTGTTGTTGTTGTGTGTCTTGTTTATTATTCCTTTTGATAAACAGCTGGACATTTATTTGTTGCGAGAAATTGTCACTATTGAATAAGTTACTGTAAATATACAGTGCCTGTTTTGTTGAACCCATTTTGTTTGATTTTTCGAAGTATTGAACTTTATACATATATATTCTTTTACCACTAATAGAACAGAAAAATATTCTTTGAATATTTTGATTGAAAGGTGATTTTTTATTATCACAATAATTATTTATTGTGATTATATATGAAAATATTTTGAATTCTTTTTTTATACATTAAATGTTGTTTTGAAAATTTTCGCGATTTACCCTTTTTTTTAAATTTATAGTCCCCCGTTTGATAGTTTTAATTTTTTTTTTTTTAAAGTCTAAGTTTTTTGCTACCTTTTTTGCGATATTTTAAGCCCCTATGGATTTTTTTGCAAGCTCTTTTTTTATTTTTTGAACAAAATGGCTGCATTAAGGAATTTTAAGAAAAGTTATACACGCTTGGTAGATTTTGATAGCTTTTTCAGGTTTACAACGGACAATCAATAATTGTATTTCGAATTTGACGTTGCTAGCGATAGAAACTAGCAATTGGGATATAATTTTATATCTGTTCGACTAAATTGCCTGATCATACCCTAGGCCCAAGGTCTCAAGGACCCTGCTCAGACTTACGGAAGTGGAACAAAAAGGACGAGTTTCTAACGGCTAGATATCGAACTTTGAAATCGGTTTCATTGGATGTCATAACTTCACCCAATATACTAGCTCGGATATTTCTATTTATAACCAAAAGTTGAAAACAAATGTCGCCTATAAGAAATGTCCAATTTGTAATAAAAAAAACTTTATTTTGTGCTCAGATTTTCTAAGAAAGTCGGTAAGCGATCGCTTAGCATCGGTTACAAGGCACAAATGTTGGAAAAACTGTTTGGCTGTTTCGCACGAATTAAAAATATGTCAGAGCTCTAATGTTTATTATATTTGTAAGCAGAGGCATCATTCGCTACTCCACAGTATAGAATCTTCTACCCGAGAGAAACCGAGGACTGGAAATAGCTCTTTTAATCCATTTACCTCTGATTGTCCATCGGAAATCCCACGGCTTTCTACACGAAGGGAAAATGATGGCGATGATAGACCCTCGACATCCGCTGCTGTCCGTTCCTTGCAGAATTTCTCAACCCTAATACAGTCCACCCCATACTCCACCCGAATACAGTCCACCCCATACTCCACTCGAGTACAATCTACCCCTAACAAAACCCGGATACAGTCCACCCCTCACTCAACTGTTTTGTTGGGAACTACCCAGGTTAATGTAGTATTGAGCGATAAAGTATTTTCTGCCGGAGCTCTGGTAGATCCGGCTTCTCAAGCCACTTTTATCTCAAAAAACCTACAACACAAGCTAAATCTTCCAACATTTTCAGCACTTGCTGCAACTTTTGTAGGCCTTAATGGCGCTGTTACAGCAAAATCTACTAAAGTTTGTGTTGTTTCTTTGAAATCTCCCGTTAATCCCGAATTTTAAACGTCCACGAGGGTTTATGTCGTTGAGAAACTCACTGGTCGATTACTCACTTGCTCGTTAGAAAATTTTATTGATTTAAATATACCCGATCTCCCATTTACAGATTTGGAGTATTATCATATGGATTTGCTATTAAGTGCAGACATATACCCTTAGATAATGCTTTCCGAAGTTAGAAAGGATCCCAAAAATCTTGTGATCGCCTATCAAACGGCTTTTGGTTAGATTGTGACTGGCAATATCTCTCAGTCCACTCCGTTGAACACTATAGTTTCCTCTTTTGGAAAATTAAATCTGGATTATAGGAATAATTTTGGGAGATAGATAGAGTATCGGCGCACTATTTATGGGACCAAGCATGTAGTTACCCTTTAAATTCAAATCCGATGGGGATTTAAGTCTTGGTCCATTCTGTAAAGCAGTTTTTCCCAATTGCTAACCAGTATCTAAATTGTTGGAAAACCCCGATATTAAAACTCTTTATAACCAACAGGCTCTGTGTCGTTTTTTATGCTTCGTGCCACTCTTTAGATAATATTTTGCACACTAGCCCAATTATACTCACCGAACATCTATTAGATTCCGTATTTTTGAAATTGTCAGACGCCAGTACCGCTAAGCTTCTGGGCTTACGTTGAAATACGAACATTGATGCATTTTTATTCAAGCCAGCTCCAGCGCCCAATTTTTCTAAAGTCCCCAAACGTTCTGTTTTGTCTCTGATAGCTAAGCTATTTGAACCCGTGTGGTGATTGGCACCTAGAATAATCGTTGCTAAAACTTTTATGCAACAAATTTCGAAAGACAGAACCGTTGTTAGAAGTTTTATAAAATTATAAACATACAAATCTTTATTAAAAAATACTGAAATAAAAAGCATGAATATATATGTATGTCCACACATAATTTAAATTATTTTAGTTGTTCAATATAAATTTTTTATTGTTTTTAACAGTGTGTTTGCTTTTAGAAGTGTCAGTAGCACTGAACTTCAATACAACTTTTCCCTTATCAAATCAAACGCAGCAGGAGCTGATAGATTCCTAGTAAAATTTGTTAGGAAAATATACTCTCTTTTGGAATCATTCTTACTTTTTGCATCTAATACCACACTAACTTCCTCAAAGTATCTTTTTAAATGAAAAACTTTCCACATTGTTTCAGTCAATAAGTAATAGATCATAATATTATTGGATAACTTTAGCATACATACTTAACATATTGTCCAAAATTTTTTTAAACGTATCTTAAGCACTTGATTTCTGATCATGTGGACTCAGAAGTTTTTTAATGATAATACTTTCCGTTTACGCCATGGTTCGAGTATCTGCTCACTGCTGTTATCACTGAAAGGGGATATTCACAACAACAATATTGCAATATGGGAGGTAACGGTGAACAGAGAATTTTTGATTCGGTTAGTTGGTTCACGTTCCACGTTCCAAGTGTTCAAGTAATATCCTCTTACATCGTTTTGAAATTTGCAACAAATACTCGAAAATTAGTATAAGATCGGGAATATTTAACACCCAAATGCAGAATATCGCGGTGTTGTCGAGCAGAAACCACTGGCTTAAAACTACGGTTCATAAGATGTCATGTCATTATAATGGTTTGGTACCGCAGAGAACTCACGGTGACGGCGTTTCCTTGCTCATTTTCGAAAAAATACGGGCTGATGATGCCGCCTAACCACAAACCGCATCATACGGTCACATTCTTTAGATGAAATGGCTTTTCGAGGACTGTTTGTGGATTTTGTGAGCCCCATATGCGACAATTTTGTTTGTTTACATAACTGCCTAATTGAAAATGGGCCTCATCACTAAAGATAATTTTGTTGAAAAATGTGGTTCAAAATTTTGTGAAAAGAGCGAACGTCTGCCGACGTGCTAGAAGCGGACATATACCCGACATCATATTCTATTATTAATTCCCAAATTTCTATGTTATATTGGTATGAATAAGACTGAATTTTTCAAAAAAATGTGTGTTTAAGCCAATTTACTTCCTAAACTCAAATTTGTTCACCCTTTATTTCTGCAACATAAAACATTTTTAAATCGCTGTGATACAGTTAATAAAAGTTATTTATTTTGACACTTTAGTGATGCTCTTTTCAAAGCATTTTCATTTTATTTACAAAATTAAATTAATTGTTTTGTATAAAAAAATCAGAACTGATAAAAAGTTTTGTTAAAATTAAAATTCTCTAATAAACATTTCTATGTTTAAGCAAAATTTTTGTTATAGTTTTTTCATTTGACTGTAAAGATATTGCAGGAGGATATAAAAACAATGTTGTTTTATGTAAAATAGTTAAATTTGAACTCTATTTCCCCAAGTGGAACATTATTTTAATCTTTATAGCCGAGATTTCAGCTTCTTTATTATTTTGAAAAAGGCAAATCATGTTTATTTTATTAAGGGATGGAATAACAAAACATAATGTAGGAGAAAATTATTTTGAAGTCCTTGCAAATCTCTACTAAACCTTGGAGGACAGAATAATTAATATTTAACATACTTCGCCTTTGAACATTATCCGCAAGAATTTTATTAATCTTTGTGTAATTTTCAAAAATTGACTCAAATATTTCGAAATTCGAATTCCACCTTATAGGACAATTGCTTTTCAAAGTTGTTTCCAGCATGTGCTGAATTTTTACCTTTTTAAAGTATTTTACTATTTTTTTGCACGTATGTATTTGTAATCCCTTTTAGTTTGAGATTCGAAAGCATCAGTTAGGACATTAGAAAAAGATAGGCCGAACAGTTTAATCTTATAAAATCTCTTATTGCACTTAAAATATTACTTCCGAGGTCTGTTACGAACACCACATTTGATATATCGATCACATCGAATTTTTCAAAAAGGTTGCTTATTTTTCTCTTATGTTAACTGCTGTATTAGACATATTATTCGAAATTCACTTAGAAGTGTAAAGTGGCATACAAGAAGTTTCTCTTAATAAAATCGTCACTCCACATATCAATTGTAACTTCAGCCTTACCACTTGTAAAAAGATTCTGTATGTTTGATTTTATTTACTTTCTTTTATCTGTGGCCATCGATTGGGCTTTTCGTTTTTCTTGCGCTGGGGATAAAGCTGTCTCAGTCAATATTTTTATAATATAATTTTCTTAATGTTTAAATAAAACTATTTCTGTTTTGGATTCATTCTTGGGCCTGTCACAAAAAACAAAGAAGAAACACAAACAATGATGTAAAAGCATTTTTTTATTCATTCTTTTATTCATCCATACACGCAAGTCATATGAGTTGTTATTATACGCGCGAGTATTAATGCACTTTCAGAATGTTTCCATTCTCATTGATACACATACTTTGAATGCATGTGTATGTTTGCACACAAATATTTTTGCAGATATAGCACATAATATGGATACATAATATGGATATGCTTAAGTTTTTTAAGATTGTTGTGTACAGACATGGTAGTTCCACTACCCAGTTGGCCCCGCTTAAAGACATCTTCGAGGATGGGTGCATGATAATAGAAAATCATGCACGACATATAGACGACAGCTAGAAAAAATCGTCAACGACTAGAACTGATAATGAAAGGCTCATAAAAGATTCATGTGCAGTGGCCAATATTTGCATTTTTCCATTATAGTGGCAAGTAGGGCATTGGTATCCGTATTACGTTTTGCTGAAAGGGCACTCACCTCAGGGGCTTCCTCATCATCAAATACGTGAGTATCAACGTTAATGCCCCGCCGTTAAAAATCCTCATAAAATCGCTTTTGTAATTCGGTCTTGGTCCCAGTTGATGGCAACTCCAATTTTGCCAACTCACGCCTAAAGCGATCCACATTAAGTTATCTGAACTTCATTCCTTTTGTTTTTTTATTTTATTTTAAAGGACTACAATCCCACTTCTGACACCAATTATTACTTTTTTACCTTTTTAAAAACGTGTTTTTATGAGTTCGTAGATTATAATAAAATAAATTTTGTGTTTAGTTTTAATTAAAAATCCTTTATTCAACACAGTTATGTGCACCACTGCTTGTAATCTTTTTACAGGCAGCGTAAATTTGGCGACGAGCACAAATGCGATTTATACCGCATGGAGTTAAGGTGCCGAACACAGAGGGCTAATGAGCCGCTTCAAGCCTTTGCAATGGAAGTCGAGAGGTTGGTGCAGCTAACCTACCCAGGGGAAAATCACCCACTTGTAGATCATCTGAAGACCGAAGCTTTCGTCGACGGCTTACGAGACCCAGATGTTAAACTAGCTGTATGTGCAGCACAAAAGGCGACCTTTGCAGATACGGTGGTTTTCGCACTATCTCAGGAGACAGCTCGCACGATATCAAAGGCACAATTACACAGGATACGTAATCTAGAAGTTGAGCCAGAGAATGATGATGAGGTCAACAAAATAGAGGAGGTGATGAAGCGGCTCCTAACTGAGCAGAAATCAAAACTGAAATGTTTTAACTGTGGAAAGAGCGGCCACTTCCAGAGAAACTGTAAAGCGCCGCGAAAAAGGTCCAGATCCGTTTCGCCACTGGAAAATAATAAGCGGGCCAACTACCATCAAACAACAAGTGAATCCCCGTTAAACTAAAACGAGCTAGCACTGAGGGGCAAGAGCTAGCTCCCACAAGCGATGGCTCCACAATCTCCATATAAGTGTTGCAGAAAAATAACAGCAACTTTACAGCATGCGGGTACATTAATGGCAGACAATACACCTTCACTATAGACACCGGTGCTACACAGTCTATAATCAGACCCGATATAGTGAACGGAAAGTGTGAGGTACTCAACAATATCATACTACGAACAGCTACTGGAGAATCTGCCACCATCTACGGAAAAACTGAAGTGAAGGTGACTATAGCGAACATTACCGTAAACCATATTTTTATTGTCGCCGATATTGTAGACGAGGCTATCATTGGTGCTGACTTTATGATAGTCCATGGCATCGACTTGAATATGGGGCAACAGATAATGAGTTGGCGTAATGTAGGTATAACTTTTGGCTTGGGATACCAGCATCAAGTGCACACCAGGGGATTAGTTGTTGTAAAACCACAAAAACCACCACCTCAGACTGAATCATTGATATGGGTGGGTACATTAAGTCAGTGGTTTAACGTGAGTACCTGCCCTAGGACGTTACCTCACGGTGCCAAAGCACGAGTGAATACAATGCGTCCACCAACGCCCCCACCTATGATTAAAATCATCAGTGAGTACCAATTTAAAGCCATGTTATTTGGACATGACCTCACACCTTGGTAAGGTGCCGGAGACTATCTAAACTCCTACCGATCTATGGGTCACGGCACCCGGTTAAAAATGTAACTCCACACCGAGCCAGCATAGCTTTCCCCGCGATTTGGGTTTAAACCACAGCCACCACGTTGCTCCCACAAGGCGGCCTCACCATAGTCGGGCAGAAACCGAAATTCCTGGGGCTCCCGACACCAGTGGCACCAGAATTAAGCCTCCGGTCAGGCCTCGTAGCATAAATGCTACTACCAGTGTAAGTCCCAAACAACTTCGGACTGGTGACCAAGATGGTAATAACAACAAACAAGAAACACTCAAACAACACAACAATAAACGGAGCCACCCTCACGGGAGAACTCAAAGTGACATCGTGCGCCACGGACACAATACACAACAACAAGAACACAACCAGTCAAAAGCAGACCAGTACAAACACACAACACCCAAAACTGCAGCCACAAATCAAGCCGCAAACAGCAGGTCGGGAAACAGCAAACAGCAGACAATCACAGCAAGCAGCATGACACATCAACCGTCAGCACCCCAGCGGGACGCCAAGCTAGAAAAAGGCTAGCCAGGAGACCGCTAAGATGGTGATGCAGGTTCAACCTACGCTAATAGTGCCGTCCTTCTACGCCTAAACACCTCAAGGGCAAAAACGCCCAGCCTACCATAAGTACGATCGTCCAACAATACCCTACTGAAATCCCACACCCCCCAGTATGAGTAATACCCATACTATCTAAATCCCTAACGTCATCATAGTCCGGGAACGAAGTCAGTACATGCCTCCAGTCCTCAATTCCCCTCCCACACCGACAGTCCGCTGATTCAGTCTGGCCAATTCGATGCAAAAATGCATTGAAAGAGCCATGTCCCGTCAGTATGAACCCCAGACTCAAGCCAAAGCCAAAGTCAGGGTGTTCCCGTACGAACGTAACGTCCGGAATAAATCCATAAGTCACCCTTCCCTAGTCGCTGTTCGTCCATCTCGTCTGCCACCTATCTACGAGGCACCCCTGCAAAAGGGCCTTATACCTATCTTTCTCAATCTCGAGCTCCGAAACAGAAAGCCAATCGTCCGTCCCAAGTGGCAGTCCCCTCTTGACCCTGAAAGCAATGCTACGACGCACCACTTCCAAGTCAAGCGGCGGCACACCAACAAGGACCTGCAAAGCATCGGTAGAGACCGTCCGACACACCGGAACACATGCCAAGAGTGCAATTCTCTGACAGGTGAGAATCTTACTCTGTCCAACAACAGACATGACCGTTTTATACCACACCGACGCGCCATACGCCGCACAAGCGACGAAAAGCCCATCGTATATGATACGGACGGCACGCCTGCTGAGTCCCCAATCACTCCTCAATATGCGCCTAACCTTTCCAACGATAGCTGCCAGCCTATGCCTGACATGGGTGAGATGAGCCTGGAAGCTCATACGCTCCCCAACAACTATTCCGAGGTACCTGACCGGAGTCACATAGCGAATGCTGTTGTCACCAATTCTAATGAGTGGAGGTCGCCCGGTTGACAATATGCCCTTAAGCAACATCATCACCGTTTTATCCACTGCGACGTCCACACCAACCCCTACACCCCACTCACAAGCAATGCGAATGGCCTGGGCACCCCTTCTCTCCAGCTCAGCACGAGACCGGCCTTCGATCAGGATGAGCAAGTGATCCGCATACGCACACAGTTTGAATGTCAGCCCGAGCTGCCTCAACAGAGTATCCATCATGAGATTCCAAATGAATGGACCACAGATGGACCCCTGCGGACAACCCCGAACAACCTCCATCCAAACCGTTTCAAAGGATCCAACAACACACGCTTTTCTATACTCGAAATAACTGCTCCAAATGCCCATCTCACGACAGCCAACCTCCGATAGCCTTCGTAAGACCTTGTCCCACGAAAGATAATCGAAAGCTCCCTTAAAATTAATGAAAAGCCCAAGCACATACTTCGCAGATGATTGTTCGACAGAACTCTTCACATGCATCCAAGCGTCTTCGACGCATTTGCCTTCCCTAAAACCAAACTGGTAACATGAAGGCCCCTCGCTGTAGCATTCCTTGAGTCTGTACACCATGATTCTTTCCAGCACTTTTCCAAATACTGGCAAGAGGCTGATGCCCCGATAAGAGCGAGGATTACTCCTCACTCTATCAGGCGACTTAAGGAGTACCACAACACGAGCACATTTCCATGCCTTCGGGAAGTAGCCCTCATTAATGCACCTACCGTACACCGCCTCCAGGTATTCAGGGATGGCCTTCCAGATGTTCTTACACATCTCTCCGGTCAACCCATCCAAACCTGGGGACTTCCTGCTTCTCACCCGACAAAAACAGTCATCTAATTCCGACCTCACCAAGTTTGGAGGGTCAGCAACCTCCACCGGTGGGGGAGGATAGTTGCCTGGCTCCGCCCTTGGAAAGAAGACCCCCAACAATGCGTCCGTGCAGTCCCTCCATGAAGACAACACGGTGTCGCCAACATGGAGGCATCCTATGTCCACCTGACTCTTTCTACCCCTGCAGATACGGTAAACCCTACCCCAGGGGTCATCCCCATTGTCCTGTACAAATCTCCTCCACTCGTCCTCCTTAACTGTAACAATCATGTCCTTGTACGTCTTAAGGCTGTCAAGATACTCGGTCCTACGCTGAGCTAGATCTTCAGCATTGGTACGCCTACCCCTCTGGAAACGTCTCCGGAGGTGTCGAACGCGCCGCCGCATCGTCTCCAACTCAGGGGTCCACCATTTGACCCTCTTGGGCTTCGCATAACTAGCTCGGCCCAACAGTGCATCATTCACCGCAGATGCCGTCCGGACAATCTTGTCAACCTGGTCGTCAATCGTTAGTAGCCTAAAGTCTTCAATTGGCACCGATGACAATGCCTCCCTAACACAGTACCGATAATGGTCCCAATCAACGTCATGCGTTCGCCATCGTAAAACGCCACCAGTCTCCCTAGTCCGTTGTGGACAAGTAACCCTAATCTCGATGAGATTATGGTCACTTATCCCCCAATCGTCACAAACTCTCCAACTAAAGTCCAAAGCAGTAATTGCCGCCCCATTCGCAGCTGTCATGTCAATGTCACTGACGCCCATTGGCCCATCGAAAGTATATAGCTCACTCGGCTCATTCAACACGCTCAAATCTCGCGAGAGCAACCATTCACTAAGCACTCCTCCTCGTATAAGGTTCGGATGTCCAGACCCAAGTCTGGAGATCTTACTGAACCACATACGAGAGGAGGCGTTCGCATCTAGGCCGAGGATAACAGAAATACTACTCGCCGCGAGTAGTACCGTATCCATATACCCTAGATAGGGTTCCAATGAAACGCCAGGCCTACAGTAGATGCTAGCCAGAAACATCTCCCCAAACCACCCTTTTACCCTAACACACACCCCAAGCTGGCTATCAACTGATTCCGTACAGTCCACGTCGCTGTCCCTAACTATAATCGCGGCCTTTCCCACACCGTCAGTAAATACCCGAAACCCCCCTGGAATCCCCCTAACATCACCATTCGCAAAGTACGGCTCCTGGATCAGGGCAAAGCTAGCGTCCAGCTGACACATAGCTTGCCCCAGCTCGCACGTCACCGCCTTCGAGCGCTGACAATTCAGCTGCAAAAGGCGCAACTCCTTTAGTGTCCGGCGTTCGCCCTGGCAACCATAGCCGAGTACGTGGGACACGCAAACGACAGCATACTGTGGTCCGCTGGCAGGCCCCTCATCTCACAGTTGCGGCACCTCACCGGGTTAACACAACGTGAGGCCAGATGCCCCATCGTCCCGCACGTCCTGCACTCGTCCTGCCCCATCCTGCACTCACGCTGCAGGTGGTCAAAGCCGAGGCAGCGGTAGCAGTGCGGGATCGCATCCTGTTGCCGCAACCTGAAGCTGAACCACTTCACGTAGACCCTACCGACATCAAGAAGCGCGTTCGCAACACGCTCACCACACTCCAACACAACGTTGACCTGTCCGGCAGGTTCAGACCTCCAGGGACTGGTAACCAGACGAACGCTCTTCTTGAACACCTCATAGCTCATACGCTCCTTAAGGTTCATCTCGAACAACTCAGACATAAATTCGTCAGGAGTGATCGCCGCATGCACTCCGGCAACCACCACCCTTGGACCAAGCTTATCGCTGACGGTCACCTCCAGGCCGACCTCCTCAAACTTTTTGTTTGAGGCAATCCTCGACCTCTCCGCCACCGAAGGTGTACGAATGACCGCGCCGCTAGACCTCTTCAGCGGCCGCATCTCATGCACTCTGACTCCAAGGGTGGGTCCGACCTGTTCGACGACCTTACTCACTACCTCCTTAGAAGTTGCGCCCTTCTTCTTGTCGCGAACGACCACCGACCAGGTTTCCACAGGCTTGGGTGTAGGCCTGGGAACCACGACACCCTGTGCCCTAACCACCGCAGCAACCGTTGGGGCCTGAGCAACAGGCCTAGCAGCGGGAGCTGGCACTGTGGTCACCGACTGAACCGGCCTGGGAGACTGGAGGATGTCCAGCCTACCCCTCAACCGCTCGTTGTCTACCAGCAGTTTCATTACCAGCTCCTCATATCCACTAGCCTGACTCATGAGTCTGCCCATCGTCTCCGCGCTAAGGTTCTAACCGAACAGCACCTCACGGAAACTGTCAGTGACAACCTTAACGTCGGCCACAGTAACACCACCATCACACATGGAAAAGGCAGCAGCCGAAGCCACAGCCCTTTTACGATGTCTGCTTTCCCTGCCAACAGATAGCAACGGGGGAAACGCCGCAGCAAAACTACCACCAACCGCAGAGCTATCAGAAATAGCAGCAGCAGCACCAGCATCCGACGTGGTACATGCGCCAGAAACAGCAGCACCACCAGCAACACCACCAACTGCACCACCAGCAGCACCACCAACAACACCACCACCAGCACCACCACCAACACCACCACCAGCAGCAGTACCAATAGCAGAACCGCGACCAGCACCACTCTTAACACCATCAACAGCAGCAGCAGCAGCAGCAGCATCAGCAACAGGAGCAGACTTAAAGCGCTTGGTGGTCGCCTTACCACCACTCGCCTTTACATCAGCTTCCGACCCCGAACTGCTCAGCTCGCTCTCTGTATGACGGAGACGAGACTTCGCAGGTGGAGGGGGCCCCATCACTTCATCAGTGACTGCCCCAGACGCAGCGTCAGAGGCATCACCCTTCGCCGTCTTGCGAGGTTTCCCCGCAGGAGGCATAATACAAAATTCAAATTCAAAGAATCTAACGACTCACCAGATTTACAAATAAACGCAGCCAATAGGAAGTCAATAATCGTAGCCAAGTCCGTCACCAATTCCAATTAAACACGCCCGAAACCGAGATACAACTCGAAAATCAATGTCCAATAAACACGCCGAACCGTCAACAAAACACACTCTGGTAGCACCAAAACCCACCGCACGAGTATGGTAACTCCACTCCGTTAGTCCTATCTAACCTCACTTCTTCAAATTGTTACTGACCTTGAAGTCAAAAAACTGAGACACCACAGAATTACCCCTGGGAGTCTCAACTTTATAACAACAATTCTTCACAATTTTATCACTCACACTTGAAAGCACACGGTTTTCACACACGATAGTTTGTAACAAACTTAAATTCTCCGCTTTGAAAAAACACGTCTTTACACTCCGACAGCCAAACTAGAAGTGACCGGGTCAGTGAATGTGTGGTCATCCTATATATGGACTGGAACCGAACTAGCGCTGTTCTTAAGCCTTTTAATGAATGACCAAAAGCTCTTACAATACCGCGGAAAAGTAAGAATTTTAGCACGTAGGCGCTGTTCATATAGAGTCTTCTCGCGCCTAAATATTGCGGCACACGAAGATCTCGTCTTTTTGCGTAGCGAATCAATATGATCGCATTTGTTATTACGTCCATGTCTGACTGCGAGCTTGCACGTCTGATTAAACCAAGATTTATTTTTTGATTGAATCGGAAGCTTTCTGGATGGGATGAAATTATCCATCCCTAGCTTTATTATATTGACAACCATTTCGGCCATGACATTCACGTTTGAATCAAGGAAAAAAAGTTTCCAATTAAAATGCCCAACGAGCTTTACCGTAATTGAAAACCAAGCGCTTCGTAGCTGTATGTGAAGCGTTGTGAAGGCTAGAGAACGGGAAAAAGACAGAAATGGTACAGTGATCAGAATTTCCTAAAGATGCACGGACCTCAACTACATAGTTTTCAGGCTGTGTAGTGAGGAAAAGGTCAAGGGTGTTATTTTGGTACCCATCTACACACGATATGTGAGTAGTATCATTCGCTAATTGAGCAAGGTGGTTGTGCGTGACAGATAGCTCCACGTATTGGCCTTCTGGAGTTGTGCGGGCTGTATGGCGTAGCCAAGACGAATTATGAATATTGAAATCACCAGTAACAACGATTTCACTGTTCGGGTAATTCGCAGGGATTCTCGATATGGAATCGGAAAGAGAGTCAAAGCCAGGTATGGAAACCTCTCTTTACGCGTTTAGGCTTCTATACAAGAACTCGAAATGCAAAAGATGTTCTGAAGTGAAGCGTATTCCAGTAAGGGCTTTTTGCATCGATCGAAACAAATGGTAGTCAGAAGGGGCAAAGTCTGGGCTATAAGGCGGGTGAGCCAAACTTTAACATCTACTGTTTTCCAGTAGTTTTTGACCGGTCTTGCAACATTTGGCCGAGCGTTGTTATGATGGAAAGTTATGGCCTCGTGTCTGGTCCAATATTCTTGACATTTTTCATTGATTGCTCTCATCAAAGGCATTAATTGTGTTCGATACAGGTCCTGTGATCGTCTGACCCGATTTCAACAGCTCATAATTCAAAACACCCTTCCGATCAAATACAGAGCTTTACCTTAGCGTCATGGATATTCGGCTTCGGCGTTGATTTGGCTGGTTGGGCGAGCTTTTAACACATGACTTTTTGCGCTTGAGGTTATCGTAATGTATCTAGTTTTCATCATATGTAGCAATACGATATAAAAATGATTTCCTTTTTTAACGTTCAAACATCATTTCTGACATGCAAAGTCGCCTTTCAACGTCTCTCGGCTTCAATTCATATGGGACCCAATTTTCTTGCTTTTGAATGAATCCCAAATTTTTTCAACATAGGGAAATGGCTTGTTGTGTGACTCCAAATGAAAATGCAAGTTCTTCTTACGTTTGACAACAATCATCGTCGAGAAATACTTCCAATTCCTCATCTCAAAATTTTTTCGGCTGACCTCTCCTTGTCTTTTGTGTCGAAATCACCACATTTGAATCGCGCAAAACTATCATTTACAAGTTTTTTGAATTGAAACATATTGACCGTAAGTTTCTACCAACAATCGATAACTTTCAACAGCCATTTTCTTCAAATGACAGAAGGTTAACAGATTTCCCACAAAACATATTTTTTAGTCACAAAATACGACATTATTAAAGCGATTGAAAAAAAATATCTGCTTACACTTTGGCGTCTATCGAATACTGAACTATAATGACAGATGTTTAGCCGCCAAAATACCACATTTGTTTTTATTGACACAAACCATACGTGATAGTTATGCCAAATGTTGTCCAAATCGACATTATTAACTTGTATACCCAATAAGTATAAACTTATGTATGTACCTTAAGGTCTGTATTTGGAAGTTTTTCATCGTCGGGAAAATGAAGATGACTTTGTTTAATGGCGTCTCCTATAACTGATTCATTGACAGCCGCAGCATCATTGGGACGATCATTTGTTCCCACATCCACCTTAATAAATTTATAATTGGCATCATTCATCGCTAATAAAATAACACTATTGAACCCTTTGTAGTTATAAAATTAGTTTCCTTCTGAGGCATTTGTGCTAAATGCGATGTGCTTTCCATCTAAAACATTCCATTTTTCAAGTGGTTTTGAAAACTAATCTAAATGTATATTTACCTTTGGCTTTTAAAGTGGTTTTAAAAGTGTAATTTTAAAAAGCTAGTTCAGTATTCTCTTTACTGAAATAAACATACCTTAAAATACTTTTCACTCAATGACTTTACTTAATGACTTGTGAAGTTTTAGGATCCACTTTTGAGTGGAACAGACACTCGGAATCCATATGACAGGTCGGTATAGATGTTTCCGGTCGATAAGTACCACAAAGTGATAAAAAGGCTACAATAAGAAAATACATAAAAGGTCTAGGTTATTAGTTCCAGAAGCATATATATAATTACCGCGTTATTGCTGAAACAGATTCCCTAAGCACTGTGTTTTCTTTCGAAATCAGAGGGCCAACAACACTTAACAAGACCTCTAATGATTCTTCTTGATAATCTACAAAAGATTGTGAAACTTTTTATATTTTCCAATTGAAGTTTCTTCATGGAGATTTGCGTTAAATCTTTTCAAGAACACCGCGGAACAAGCCAGTCACGGCACCTACGGCGTTTGGTTGCTCGACTAAATTTTTTTTATAATAACTACACTAATATAACTCCCACTAGTTTTTCTTTTTGGGAATTTTTCATAACCAACATTTCACGTTTATATTTAAAACACACTCAAAATTAAAAAATCCTAATTTGTTTTATGTTGAACGACTGCTTATAGAATACAAAGGTTATTTAGTTTATTTGAAATATGATGGCGTAAATACAAAATGTAATCACAAAATTTTTCTGTGTTATATTTTGACAGTCAGGCGAAAATCCGTTGGAGTTAGCAACTGCACACCAAAGAATGAAAAAAATTATGGTTTTGTGTACTCTTAAAGTATTGGTGGCCAAACATTATGAGTGAGTAAAGTTAAAAATAAAACGATACACATACACAACATATTCAAAGCCAGTGCAACTTAAATAACTACAAGTAAGAGTTGCGGGAAGTGCCTGTCATACCCGCACTTATAAGTGTAAAGCAATGTTATGCAAAATTAAAAATATATTTGTGTTAGTGAGAAAATAAAAAATGCACTGTAAGAAATTTGTAACGAGTAAAAAGTAGTAGTAAGTTCTCTAAGAATTTATGTTAAATTCAAAATATAAAAATGCATTGGGGATTACCAAATGCATTAATAATCATAAAATATTCGTTGTATGTTGTTAAAAAAAAATCCGCAAATAGCCACTCCACATGTTAATTCGCTGCTGTTTGAATGACGACTAAAAGCAAATTTCTTCCAGTTCTTTTGAAAAAAAAAAAACACAAAGGGTGAACTAAAACCAAGAGAGTAAGAATAAGTGTGAGTTGAGCGTAAAGCATTGCTCTATGAAATGAACACCATTGATGTAAAGTGTTTATGAGCATGGGTATACTTATAGTTGGGCATGTTTATATATCTACTCGAGTGAGTATACATAGAGTATATTTCTACAAAATAAAACCTTTCGAAATCGATATGATACAGTTAATAAAAGTGTTTTACTATATATTGCCATTTTAGTGAAGCCTAACATGACTAAATACATATGTGGGCTATTTTCAAAACATTTTCAACGGGTTTTAGTTAAAAAATAAAAACTGAAAACACTAAAAATTCATATGATAAAAAATTCTCTAGTTAATATTTGTATGTTTAAGCTTTTATTTAAGATAATTCTTTAAATACTTTATCAGAGTCCGGCCAAAGGCAACTTTTTTAAGGCTTATATTGAATTTCGATCAAATTTAATAACTACAGGTGATTATTTTCATTCACGTTGTAGTTATTTTTTTTCTTTATTAAAATTATGTTTTAAGATAAGTAGTAGTAGTAGCAGTTGTAGATTAAATTCACTGCAGTTGTAGAATATATTTTATAGTAGATTTAAGAATAGATTTAGCTTTAAGTAGATTTAGATTGTGTATTATATGTTTTGAATTAATATTTTAATTTGTATTTGTAATTAGTAATGAGTTGTCCTCGTTCTCCTCGCTGTAATATTATGTGTATGTGATCAAGTGATATATGTTGTTCACTTGATGGTTGAGAGGTGAGTGAGTTGTTATCATAAAAGCATAAAAGAAATAGATAAGCTCGGTAAATAGAAATATTGGAATATTTCAACGAGTAGTGATTTCTATATTACACCAAGGACTGTGTAGTTAGTAAAAGCTAAGTTTTCATTTAAATGTTTATTGTCCAAATTAAATTGGACACTTTCTATTATTTTTAGTTTCAACCGATTTCTTTTTTCGGTAACAATATTTCCAGCTAAGGAAAAAAAGCGTTCGGATGCTGCGCTAATAGCAGGAAGTGACAATATTTTCATAGCTAGTTTTGATAATTTAAGATATTCGATAGATTTGTTTCTCCACCACAGCATTAAGTCAAAATCCTCTGTAATCCCTACCCTTTCACTGTAGTAACGCCCGACTTCATCTCTTCCTGTCTCTAGTATAGCGACTGACGTGTTTATTAGACTTGGAACGAAAAATCTTAAATTTTAAGTAGCTGGCTCTGGAGAAGATGGCTAGAAAACATGTGGTGAAGTACTTGTCGGGGACCTAGATACTGCTGACGTGTATGTGTCTTTAATAAGTGGTTGACTGACATGTGTGAGAAAATTCTGTCAAAATTTCAGTATGATTTTCGGCTAGTTTTTCGATGCAAAGTTCCTTTATATTGTTTATTGCATTTGACTGCAACGATATTGCAGGAAATGCTGCTCCGGCCTTCGATATCTGCAGCCAGAACATAACCAGCACATACAGCTAGTTTAACATCAGCGTCTCGTAAGCCGTTGACGAAAGCTTCGGTCTTTAGTTGATCTACTAGTGGGTGATTTTCCTCTGGATAAGTTAACTGCACCAACCTCTCGACTTCCATTGCAAAGGCTTGAAGCGGCTCATTAGCCTTCTGCGTTCGGGACCTTAACTCTATGCGGTACAAATCGCGCTTGTGTTCATCACCAAAAGTGGGTGATTTTCCTCTGGATAGGTTAACTGCACTAACCTCACGACTTCCATTGCAAAGGCTTGAAGCGGTTCATTAGTGGGTACAGAGGGAGATTGTGAGGACAACCGGACTTGTTGTCAGCAAAGGTCCTTGTGGAATCTAATAAAAAAAGAATAGTCCCAGTGAGAGTGCTCAAGTTATCAGGCCACGAAAAATTAATTTACGAAAACTCCGCGATAGGCCAATGTGCTCCAGTAGAAGCGGTAATAAACAGCAAACGATTGCCGGAACCTGCCGATGTATCAGCCAAAGCCAACAGGTATTTGTCGAAAATGTAAAGAAATGGGTAGCAAGTCTAGCAGCTTCAGAAAGAAATAAAGCCGAAAATTTGCTAAAGAAGTACGCCTGCGTATTCGCCACTAAGTATAAAAGTCAAGGTAGAACAGCTATCGTACAGAAGTATACCTCTGGCGAAGCGTAATAAGGTTAAGGAACTGGTCCATGAAATGGAGAAGAGCGGTGTAATTGAATCATCATCGAGTCCGTGGAGCTCACCTGTAGTCTTAGTTAAAAAGAAAAATGGTAGTACAAGATTCTGCGTAGACTACAGGGAGCAAAATAATGTCACTGAAAAGGACAGCTACCCGCTACCAAGAATTGACGATACGCTCGACACGTTAGCTGGAACAATGTAGCTCTGTAAGTTGGATCAACAAAGCGGCTATTGGCAGGTAGAGGTCGCAGACAAGGATAAGGAGAAAACTGCTTCAATACGAACGGTGGTTTGTGGCAGTTTAAAGTTATGCCATTTGGGCTCAAAAATGCGCCGGCCACATTCGAGCGGCTTATGGAGCGCGTAATAAAAGGACTACATTGGAAGACTTGTCTGGTTTACCTCATGATGGGCAGAACTTTTGACGAACACCTCAAAAACCTGGCAGAAATTTTGCAACGAATATCAATGACTGGACTAAAACTAAGCGTGAAGAAATGTGCATTGTTCCAAAAACATGTAAAATATTTGGGGCATCTAGTTAGAGCAGATGGCATTTCAACGTATGAAGATAAAGGACTGGCCTCGCCCCCAAAATTTTCATGAATTACGCAGCTTTTTGGACTCTGCACATATTACAGATACTTCGTGCCTGATTTTGTGAGCATGGCACCAAGCTTACATGAGCTCACCAAAAAATCTGAGGCGTATCATTGGGGTGGGTCACAAGAAAAGGAATTCCAGACAATAAAAGACCAATTGTGTGCCGCACCGGTTCTGGCGTACCCAGTCCCTGGTGAAAAATTCATCCTTGACAGTGATGCCAGTGGATATGATATTGGTGGTGTACTTTCTCAGGTGGTCGATGGGACAGAAAAAGTCGTAGGCTACTATAGCCACACGCTGTCAAAGTCTGAACGGAATTATTGTGTGACTCAACGTGAGCTACTGGCAGAGCTGAAATGCATAATACATTACCATAAGTACTTATATGGTCAACATTTTCTGCCAAGGACAGATCATTCCGCACTGAGATGGCTGCTGCAATTTAAGAACCCTGCAGGACAGTTGGCACGTTGGATTGAGCACCTCCAGGCTTATGACTTTAGCATTGAACACCAAAGCGGCATAAAACATGGCAAAGCTGATGCGCTCTCACGTCGGTCTTGTAATTTGGAATGCAATCATTGTGTGAAAGCTGAGCGGAAGGAATCCATCCTTGATATCCGGCTAACGCAAATAGACGCAAACGAAGACTGGTCAGGAGCGCAAAGGTGTGACCGAATATTGGCAAAGATTATAGCCGCAAAAGAAGATAACAGACGGCCCACTCGCAATGAAATATCAGAAGAAGGTCCCCTTACAAAAGCGTATTGGGCACTATGGGACAGTTTGAAATTGATTAATAGATGCTTATATCGTCATTGGGAGAGTGCTGCTGGTAAAACTTCATCCAACCTGATAGTAGTGCTTTCCTCCAAGATGAATGAAGTTTTGAATGAGTTCCATAATGGACTTAGTGCAGGACATCTTTGGATAACGAACACTCTGGAAAAGCTATTAACAACGTCTTTATTGGGTTGGGTGTCAACAAGCAGTGGCCGACTGGATAGCAAACTGCACACAGTGCCTGGCAGCTAAAGGCCCAGTAAGAAGAAGTCGTGGTCACCTACAACAATACAGTTCGGGAGCCCCATTAGAGCGGATAGCAATTGACGTAGCAGAAATTTCGAGTCTGGTATTTTCAAAGAAATGTGTAAGATATATGGCATAAAGAAGACTAGAACGACTCCGCTACACCCGCGATCGGACGGAATGGTAGAACGATTCAACCGAACTCTAGAGGAATATTTGAGAAAAGTGGTTAGCGAGCAGCAAAAAGGTTGGGACAAACACATTCAGAAATTTCTATTAGCCTACCGATTGGCTGTCCACGATTCAACGTCTAGATCACCCGCCAAAATTCTTTTTGGAACTGAGTTAAAGTTACCCGGTGGCTTAGTGTATGGAGTCAACCCTACCGCGGAAAAAGAAGCCACTTACCTCCAGAAACAACAAGATCTCAACGAGCTTCATGAATTCGAGCGATGGCGAATAAAGATAACCAGCGATAGAATGAAAGCCAGATACGATCGAGCGGCAAATACTGAGGGCTTCCAATAGGGACAATTAGTACTGCTTTATAATCCACAGCGGAAGAAAGGATTATCTCCCAAATTACAGTCTGTGATGGACCCTACATGGTAATCAAAAGACTGAACGACATAGTTTACCGAATAGAGAAACACAACAGCCCAAGAACTAAAATGAAAGTAGTGCACATAGAACGATTAGCAAGTTACGGGAGAGAAAGTAATGAGCCTATTCGGGAGGAACAGGCTTAAGTGGGCAGCAGTGTTACGAAAATAAGATTGGGAGCCTGTGCGTTTATTACTTCGCTAAAATAAATAAAGCCAGAATCGACAACAATAAGCATTATTAGCAGAGATAAAGTAAATAAAAATAACACAGCAACAGCAACAACAAACTAACAGCAAAGAAAACAGACAATAAAGAAGCAACAACAAATACTAAAAGCTGAAAGAGGTAGATGTTTACATATGCATGGTTACAAAAGAACTAAAAAGAAATTAAAAGAAAGAAATAGAATCTACCTGAAATATCGAGCACATGGATGCGAACAATGATGAGTTTAAGTAAAGTTAACTTAACGAATGTGTTATTGGTGTGAAGAGAGTTTATAAGGAGCAAACTCGTGAAGCTAGTAGTGAAGTAAAGTTTAGTTGGAGCTAGCTAAGCAAAGAGAGTTAAGTGTGGATAACCTCTGGTCGAGTAATTGTTGTTGTTTACAAAGTTTTAAACAGACAGAGTAACTAAGAATAAAAATTGTTATTGCCTGTGAAAAGATGTGGTGCACATAACTGTGTTGAATAAAGGATTTTTATTTAAAACCAAACACAAAATTTATTTTATTTTAACTACAATCTACGAACTCATAAAAACACGTTTTTAAAAAGTAAAAACGTAACAATATATATAAAATATCTATATTTATGTTAATATTCTTTACCAAACTTCTTTTAACTGCTTTATTAATACTAAATATATTTTTTTAACAAAGTCTTCTCTACCCTTGTTTTTTAAAACTTTTCCGTTAGATTAAAATTCTGTTATTCGTTAAATAAAAAATGAAATACAAAATTGACAATAGAAACCAACGCATTTTTTTAGAATACATTTACGACAACGTTTAAGACACTGTCGACAAGAATTTCGACAACAGAGTGCATATAAGACAGTATATAAGACTCTGTCGATGAACGTGTCGTCAATATTTAGTTTATTATCGACAACTCCGAGGAAATTGACTTCAAAATATCGTGCAGGCATATTTTCGCTATGTTGTCGACAATTGTTGATGAAATATTCAATAATGTCTTTAAGACATCCTGGACGACAGTGTCGTGTGCGACGATTGTGCCAACTGGGTATATCTGTATGTTGATATCCATAAATATAGATATATCTATATACAAGCGCTTATAAGTACTTGTGTATATATACTTTTTTTGTGACTACTTATTGTCATTCTCTGATATCTATGTTTCTTAACACTTTAAAATGTTCATGAATTACTTTGAATCAGAAGCTAGACTTCGGATATGTATTCAGCATACCTTAGCTATTACATTGTTTATGTTCTATCTAAATTATACGTACATACATACATATGTATGAATGTATGTTTTTGGAACTCTTAGACTCGATTATATATATATATATATATATATATATATATATATATATATATATATATATATATATATATATATATATATATATATAATGTACATATGTACGAGTATGTATGTAAATATTTCCTTAAAAAAAATTATAAAATTTTACAATTTTTTAGTTTAAAAAAAAATATTTTTAATATTTTATTTGTAAAACAAAAACTTGCCTAAAGAAAAAATACGGGTTGTTTTGTGCATGAAAAATAAAAACATTACTCTCTCAAAATGTTTCTCATTCACCCAAATTTTGTGTACGGGAACGCTTTTCGGTAAAATTGGTATCGCTAGGGCGCCCATTGTAGAGTAAAGAAGCAGACCTGCTTTAAACAGGGTATCTATTGAACATCACTCGGAGAAGTGTGTCGTATTAAAAGGCGATTAAGTTAAGCTATTATCCGCGATTGTCCCATTTTTAGGACGTATTTTAATTACTGCATCGTATATTTTTAAAACTTTTGCTAAAGTAATAAGAAAATATGGCATTTTCCTTGGTAATGTTTGAAGTTTTAACCAGTTAGTTGCAAATGGTTGTCAACTTCACGTTGAAGCTGACCATTTCAACCTGTCAAATGCGTGTGTTCGTATTTAGTAGCGGAAAATATCCAAGGTAGACAATTTTCTCTTCTAAATTCAAAGTCCCATTTTTGGAATATTGGCGGAAAGTGCAATATTCAACTATTTAAAATATTTTTTTTTAGAAATGGCTTCAAAAAAATGTTTAACTATTTCTGAGCTTACTGCGTCGATGAAAGATAATGAATTTTTGCAAACATAGAAAATGAGGATAATAATCACGTTAGTGTTGCCATTATATAGCCAGATACAGACGAGGTGACGGATTCTGAAGATATAGTGGAAAATGATTTAGATGAGAATGATATGGTTAATGATATTGCTGAATCTTTTGAACTATTCGTACCACAACGTGAGGAAAGTCAAGCAGAGGAAATATCGTCAAGTTCTGCTAAAAAAGTTAAAAACAAAAAAGGTCAATTGCTAAGAATAGAAAAGATGACGACATAAAGTGGCAAAGTATTTCTCCGACTTATACTACAACTGCTAGATGTTCTACGCAAAAGACAGAAATTGTTACTGAGAAATTAGAAAAATCGTCAGCTACCGAAATATTTGAATATATGTTCTCAAATAATATATTTCAAATTATAATTGAGCAAAGTGAATTATATGCAAAACAAAATAATATTACCAATTTTTCTCTGAGCCTAGACGATTTGAAGATATTTTTTGGAATTTTGCTCATAAGTGGATATCATAAGCTACCACAGGATGATATGTACTGGGAACAGACAGCAGGCGTTGGGCTATCGATTGTTTTCGATTCAATGCCGAGAAACTGATTCCGAGAAAATAAGCGTTATATTCATTTAAATGATAACAGTAAACTTGTAAAAACAGAAAAATTTTACAAGCTTAGAACATTTTTTGATATATTAAAAAAAAACTTTTCTCAATATGGCATTTTTAGCAGTATGTTATCTGTAGATGAAATGATGGTACTCTATTACGGAAAACACTCAACTAAAATGTATATGCAGGGTAAGCTTATCAAATTTGGTGTTTATGCAGCTCAAGTAGATACCTCTACAATTTTGAGCCTTACGGAGGTAAGTCAGATAACATAAATGAATGTCCCCTAGGCTCCAAAGTAGAAAAACCCTGGTAGTTGTTATTTCTCCCGATAACAAGGAGGATCATGAAGTTGTTTTAACAATTTCTTTACGAGCCACGGACTTTAAAAAACTTGGGGCAAGTTAAACTTGGGGCAACAGGGACTATTTGTGGGAACATAACAAAGCAGTGTCCTCTATTGCCATGTAAGGAAATAGAGAAGAAAAAAGAAAGAGGCTATCATGAAATGCAATTTAAAAAAGAGAACGAAATACAGATGGTTCCTTGGAAAGACAAGAAAACCGTGACAATGGCGACAAACTACAGTGAAATAAGAAATATGTAATAAGAAATATGTGCCTAGTCTATTTAGCGAATATAATAAAAATATAGGTGGTGTCGACCTGCTAGATAAACAAATGTCATTACACAGAACAAGAGTTCGTTGTAAAAAATGGTGGTGGCCATTATTTACCCAGTTTTTGGATATTGCCGTTGCAAACACATGGCGATTGTATCAGATATCGCACCCGTGTGAGAAAGTTTCTCTCCTTGAAATTCGTCGTAAAATAGTTTTGGGCTATCTGTCAGGCGTGAAATATGTCCATAAAAGAACAGATCCGCAAAAATAAAAAGCTGCTGGAGGAAGAGTTAGTGTGGAAGTACGCTATGACCGCAGAAATTACCTGATAAAACCAATAGCAAAACAACGCATATGTGCAGATTATGGAAAAAAACAACAAGAATATGCAAAAAGTGTAATGTACCATTGCACGATATATGTTTTGAACATTTTCATAGTCTATAAAAAGGTATAAATTTAAAGTTATTTCTTCGTAAAAATTGAATAATTACTTTCAGTTTAAATTTTTTAGAGTATTTGAAGACGAAAAAAAAATTTTCCGATTTTAATTTTATGTAATATGTTCGTATTCCGTCGATGTGCCAAAAACGGGACGGTCCTTAAAATCCTTATTCGAATAAAAATATTAAAAAAAACTCGAACAAGTGACTTTACTTGGTCAATAAGATGACAACTGAATGGCAGAGTTTATTAGTTTTAGCATATATGAATTACGGCGGGTAATGGGTTAAGAAATAAAGAAAATCTTTTTCGAACTTGTGTTTTTTTGCTAGGTTGGCTAATTTGCTATAATACAGTATGTAATTTTAAAAAATTAATTCGCTAAACTTTTAACTTTATTTAAAATATTTTATTTTATACATTCCTACATATACAAAATCGTTATTATCTCAAGTAATAAAACGCTTAAGAAATATGTATTGATTTAAACAATTTGTATTTTTTATTTTCTTTTTAGTTATTTAACATAATTATATCAAAGTGCAACAAGACATTAATCTTATAAATGAGAGCATACAATGAATATTCAATATAAAAATTAAATAAGTAATTACACATAATATAAAAAAATTAAAAAACAAAAAATATATCTACGTCAAATTAAAAACTATAACGAGAATAATCTATATAACTCCTTTTTAAACGCATTAGCATTGCCCAGATTTTGAATATAATTTGGTAAACAACCCAAAAACTTGTGGTATGAATGTAAAATTGGTGTTGAGCCTCCGTTTGTCATCACCATCACAGTTTGCGTAAATTTCACACCCGTATAAAAGAACAGGAATTAAGTACGTTTTATCAAGTTACATACGAATGTCAAAGAAGTAGCATATACGACAGCCCATTATTTTCTAAGCATGCTGTAAACTCCATCAACAACGACATTAATGTGATTAGACCACGTTAACCGACTATTCAAGACAACACCTAGGTTAGAGACAGGTTTAACAAAGTCTATTCTAATCCCTTTAACAAAAACCTCAGGTACGACAAATTCCCTATGGGATTCGACAGTACTATACTAGACTTTGAAGGATTAATGCAAAGTCCATTGGCCGTAGCCCAACTGTCAATTTTCCGCAAATTCTTATTGAGGGAGCCTACACATGAGTTTATATTCTCGATACGAGTACAGGTGTAAAGCTGCACGTCATCAGTGTACATATAAACATTACAGTTGGTTAAAACATCTGGTAAATCATTAATATAAATACAGAACAAAAGAGGCCCTAGTATCGATCCCTCTATTAACATTAAGTGGGTCTGAGATGATGTTGTCCAAATAAACTCGTTGATATCGATGGACAAGATATAAAAAGACTAGACTACATGCAGAACTGAAGAAGTAAAACAATTTCTGCAGCTTCTTGATTAAAATTTTATGATCGACGGTATCAAACGCCTTATTGTGATCCAAAAGAACTAAAAAAGATATATAATTTTCATCTAATTTCAATCTAAGATCCTCAACCACATTTACTGGAGCTGTAGTACAGCTCCTACCCTTCCTAAATCCTGACTGCCTATCTGTTAAGAAACTATAATCTTCCAAGTACTTATTAGTTTGCTTAGCAATAAGACTTTCCATGACTTTCGATAAGAAGGGGAGAATAACAATCAGTCTGAAATCGTTATTAGTTTTGGGGATAGGAACAATTTTAAAATGTTTCCATTCATGAGGGAAAGTCACAACAGTATTAAATAAATAAATATAATATGGCAATAATTTCGGAGTCAAAGCCCTCATAAATCTAGGATCCAAATCATCAGACCCGATTGCATTAGATTTAACAGAAGATAAACATTCCAAAACATCAATCTGATCAACGTAACGAAAACTAAAGGAATTATCTAACGGAACACAGCAAAGGTCGTCATAAATGTCACCAGATGATGTTGGAACGTTAACATTAACAAACTGATTGTTGAGGGTATTGGCATAGACATCTAGATTACAATTTGTGTGACATTTCCGACCGATTCTGATTTTGCGAATTTCCATCTATTTAGATTTATTGTCCATTGCAGTAGAAAACTTTCTACGGTAAAACAAAATCTTTCGAGTCTAATGCGTTTAGTAACTTCCCTACGAGCAGATTTATAAATAGCCCTCAGATCATCAGTTCCAAATCTTTTCCACCGACAATAAGCAATATCTCGCTTCTCAATCAGTCGTTTTATTTTAGCACTTAACCACGGCTGCCCATTAACTCTGATAAGTTTAGTTCTAATTGGAAAACACATGTCATATAAAAAGCGAATATTCTCCTAAATAAAAAATAGTTGGTCGTTCGCACTACCTAAAGTATAGATCTGATCCCAACAGAGGTTGTCAATACTACTACCCAAATTAGCGTAATATATACTCATAAAATCAGGGTATGTAATATATTCGTCAATAACATTGACAGACAGATCATAATTCAAAAAAAGATCATAATTTGAAAAGCACGAAGTAGAAATTCGGTCGTAAAGCAATACTTTTGCCCCATGATTAACAAATACAAGATCAATTAGGCTACTAGATGTTGAGAGGAAGTGCGTAGGTGTAGATACATTTACAGGATAAAGATAAAAAAAAAGCATCTGTTCATCTAATGGATTGTCGACTAAAAGGCTGTTATTAATGTCAACAAAGATAACAGTATCATCATATGACAGAAATTTCCTCAAGAATAGAAATAAAAGCAAAAAAATTCATGTTGAAATTGGGTCTATAAACGCTACCTAGGAGAAACTTCTTCCTATCGGGGGTTATAACATAAATCGCAACTCCGGCACCTTTCGCCCTAGTTTCCCTTTCATTAACAAGGATTTTGCTATCCCACCGGCAAAGCCTAAAGCCCTGTAAGTTGAAAATTGAATCATGAACATCCAAGGGAAACCACGTTTCAGAAACGCAAATGATGTCAATACCCGCCGATATAAATAAGTGCCTAAACTTGTCCATCTTATTCCCCAGACTCTGTGAATTTATATGGACTATATTAAGACCATTATCTTGTCTAGATCTAGCAAGAACTCTAATCATATTGTATACACAGTCTCTGGAATTAGAAATAGTGTTTCTTAGTTCAACATAGGGTTCTAAAGTGTTGGCAAAGTTTTCAAGAATTAGGACGATAAACAAAATATAAATAATTAAGCGTTTGAGAAAGAAGGAGCTGAATTTGCGAATACGAGATCTATATTTGTAATATAAATAAGACAAATAGCTGTAATTTAAAGACAATTTGAAAATAAAATACTCAAAATTAAAAATCATGATGAA
Source organism: Wohlfahrtia magnifica (assembly GCA_023159175.1). Classification (NCBI taxonomy): domain Eukaryota; kingdom Metazoa; phylum Arthropoda; class Insecta; order Diptera; family Sarcophagidae; genus Wohlfahrtia; species Wohlfahrtia magnifica. The sequence goes on from JAKWBJ010000296.1 coordinate 108,200, forward strand.
CAATATGATGAAATTATAGATTATTGCCTGCAACTTATATAGTACATAAGGCCTGGAAATAACCGCTCCAGACAGTTGATATCATCAATAAGGACAGGATCATCGGCTAGTTTAAGTTTAACATAAACAATGCCACGCGTGGTGGATGTAGTATATATAAGTTTCCTCCTCTTAAGACGTATTGCAGCTCTTAAAATTTTGAAATTGATCTGAGTGAGGTTCTCATAGGGATAGAACTTTTTATCCGAATTAAAAACAATGTCTCTGAGTAGAAAAGTGAAACCCTTGTGCGTTTTTCTGAAGATCTTCATATAGGTTTTTTTCAGGTTAGTTACTCTGTCATCAATTGCGTGTAGTTTGTTCTCTAGAGCATTATATTTCTCACGAAAATCTCCTAGAAGTTCCCTCTTAAGTTGCTCGAATTTCATTTCGATCGTTTCCAGAATTAGCTCAGAAAATTTATTAAATTTGTCGTCCAAAAAGTTTAACAGTTTAAATGGTAATTCAACGACTGATTTAAGTGACGAACAGGCTCCAGAGTATTGGTGTATATTATTTAAGCGTTTATCGTTCGGTGTATTAGACAAACCGTCAGAAAGAGTAAACACATGGGAGTTATCGCTGGTATGGATATTTTCAGAATTACTACAGATACTATTTTTATTTTTAGACTTATTTGAATTTTTATTAATTTTCTTATCTTTCCTCTGATTGTACATTGGTTTTAAAAATAAAGTCAGTTTTAAATGAATATTTCAGTAGATTAATCAATTCAAAGGGTTAAAAAAGTGTAAGAAAATACTTGGCAGCACTAATTAGCCAGTATATGTATGTGTGGATAGATCAGCTGGTTTATAATCTTTATTTAATTATCTTATTTATTATATATATATATATATATATATATATATATATATATATATATATATATATATATATATATATATATTTATATATATATATTTATTATATATATATATATATATATATATATATATATATATATATATATATATATATAATATATATAATAAATATAATTTTATTGTTGTATAAATGCAGTTGATTTTGTTTACTTTATTTATTGCTTTTAAAATTGGGTAAATTTGTGTCATTACCTTGGATATTATTATTGTTGTGTAATTCTCGTGTTATCTTATGTTGTTGTTTAAATGTTCTTTTAAATTATGCGCAACGTTGCTGTTTTTTAAATGTTCTTTTAAAATATGCACAATGTTGTTGTTGTTTCAATGTTCCTTTGAATTTTGCGCAGTGTTGTTGGAGATTAATATTGAGATTATTATTTATTTTTAAATATTTTGCTTAGTAGGCATAATTTATATGATCTGCAACTTATATTTTATATAATGTAAATTCGACTTATATTCAATACGTATATAAATTTATTAAATAAAGAACACAGCCATACCAAAAACACGTCCATACACGTTCACGTTTGTACGGAAATTTTATCATATTTAAATCAAAAATTTTTTTTTTTTTTGTTCGTTTGTGCTTATGTAACCACCAGAAACAACTTTAAAGAATAATTTCTATTATTAACTGTTACAACTTATGCTTGTATATATACACGGGTGGTAGAATATTTACCTCCCCAAACCCCACCCTTCTATAAATGGAAAGATATATAATCAAACAAAATAGCAATTAAGTACAAATGAATGCAAAGCAGGTAGAAAGGCAAAAGCCGTCAATTAAAGGTGATTAATTGATTGTTCATTTAAATAAACACGCGACACTCACAATTTTCATCTATGTATATACACTTAAGATATCGCTTGTTGTTTATTTGTTTTCTCCTTCTTTATTTTGTCTACCTTTCTAGCTACAAAGAATTTCAAAATTATATTACGTTGTAACTGTGGAAGAAGTCTTTGTATCACATTACATTGAATTTGGGAAATAAGAAAACTGATTTGTATTTAAGAAGTGGCATACCATAGATACATTGTTGTGTTATTATATACATATATATTTACATACATATATTTACAATACATGTTTTTTTCTTTGTGATGCAAAACATAAACCAATTTGAAAACGAAATTGTGTTGTGAATTATTAACGTGTACGTTCAGTTAAACGGTGCTGTGTAATGAACTGAACTAATTTAAATAGGCTTTTTCTATTCAATTTTATGAAAGCGTATAGATCGATCATAAGTGGACTATATAAACGCTCTCAGGATTATTATAGAGCAATCAAGTGAGATGAGAATGCTTTTGTACATTATATTTGAAAACTTGTAAAATGCTTTATACATTCTATCATACAACGTAATATGGACATCACTAGAATACAAAGGTGTGCCTTCAAAGGCAATTAATCGAATTAAGGCCATCTACATCGATTACTGTCCTATCTTACAAGACATAGTATTCGCACAACTAAAATTCGTACTGGCGTAATATAAGGATCTGTTTTGTCATTTCTCTTTTCAATATATTGTTGGACACAATTATTATAGCTGCAACTCAGGAATCCAACGGTATTACCTATGGCCTTTAATAGCCTGCTCAAGGATCTTAACTACGCTGATGACATACTGTCACTCCAACGCATATTCGGACACTTTTCTGAGAGATAAGTTCCCTAAACGTAACACATATAATAAATATATATTCCTATTTATACTTCAGATAAATAATAAGGACACTTATGTATATCAAAATAGTTAAAAATCCAACTCTGTTTGACAAATAAAATTTGTACCTTTTCTCAATTTTAGCTGATTTTTCTCTTAAGCTTTTAAGGAAAATCGCAATGTGTCCCTATTATTTTTTACATGACTATATATAATTATGAACTGTAGGAAAACCAGAATTTAATCCAATATAACTGAAAGTTGCATTACAGTAAATAATTCATTTTTTTAAACTCAATGTCGGAGAAGGCAAAGTTTGAAATACTGATATGCAATTATCGACAAATCAGGAGATTGGAGGCAGAGAGCGAATTACGAAAAGGCTTTGTTATGTGAACATGTCATTAGGCGAATTTTGCGAATCCACTGGCCAAATATAATTTTTAACAATAATTTTGAGCAATATGAACAAGGAATTTTATGTATATATTACAAGCACGGGAAAGCCGAAGCAAAATTTAGAGGCGACAAGTTCAGGCCGATCTAAGTAGCGCTAAAATAACATGGAATGAAATAAAATTGTTAGCATTGAAATGATGATGGAAAACCTTTACTGTGGCCCTATGTTCCACCAAAAAACTGGAATGATAGTAATAATACGATTGAAAACTTTACTGCATAGCTTAAAATGTTGATGGAAGAGCAACAAAAGAAGATGCTATATATTGCATATTGGCTTAGAATTTGGAGATGTGTAAGTTGTGAGGCGATTATAGTGTTTAGTGACAAAAGAACAAAAAAAGCAAAGTGAAGACGTTTCAATAGCCAATTCCTTGCGTCAATTCGTGATCACGGATAATTCATATATCCACCACTTATTATTATTATTATTATTATTATTATTATTATTATTATTATTATTATTATTATTATTATTATTATTATTATTATTATTATTATTATTATTATTATTATTATTATTATTATTATTATTATTATTATTATTATTATTATTATTATTATTATTAATTATTATTATTATTATTATTATTATTATTATTATTATTATTATTATTATTATTATTATTATTATTATTATTATTATTATTATTATTATTATTATTATTATTATTATTATTATTATTATTATTATTATTATTATTATTATTAATTATTATTATTATTATTATTATTATTATTATTATTATTATTATTATTATTATTATTATTATTATTATTATTATTATTATTATTATTATTATTATTATTATTATTATTATTATTATATTATTATTATTATTATTATTATTATTATTATTATTATTATTTATTATTATTATTATTAATATTATTATTATTATTATTATTATTATTATTATTATTATTATTATTATTATTATTATTATTATTATTATTATTATTATTATTATTATTATTATTATTATTATTATTATTATTATTATTATTATTATTATTATTATTATTATTATTATTATTATTATTATTATTATTATTATTATTATTATTATTATTATTATTATTATTAATTATATTATTATTATTATTATTATTATTATTATTATTATTATTATTATTATTATTATTATTATTAATTATTATATTATTATTATTATTATTATTATTATTATTATTATTATTATTATTATTATTATTATTATTATTATTATTATATTAT
>JAKWBJ010000296.1:120000-190000 GCA_023159175.1 Wohlfahrtia magnifica
TTATTATTATTATTATTATTATTATTATTATTATTATTATTATTATTATTATTATTATTATTAATTATTATTTATTATTATTATTATTATTATTATTATTATTATTATTATTATTATTATTATTATTATTATATTATTATTTATTATTATTATTATATTATTATTATTATTATTATTATTATTATTATTATTATTATTATTATTATTATTATTATTATTATTATTATTATTATTATTATTATTATTATTATTATTATTATTAATTATTATTATTATTATTATTATTATTATTATTATTATTATTATTATTATTATTATTATTATTATTATTATTATTATTATTATTATTATTATTATTATTATTATATTATTATTAATTATTATTATTATTTTATTATTATTATTATTATTATTATTATTATTATTATTAGTATTATTATTATTATTATTATTATTATTATTATTATTATTATTATTATTATTATTATTATTATTATTATTATTATTATTATTATTATTAATTATTATTATTATTATTATTATTATTATTATTATTATTATTATTATTATTATTATTATTATTATTTATTATTATTATTATTATTATTATTATTATTATTATTATTATTATTATTATTATTATTATTATTATTATTTATTATTATTATTATTATTATTATTATTATTATTATTATTATTATTATTATTATTATTATTATTATTATTATTATTATTATTATTATTATTATTATTATTATTATTATTATTATTATTATTATTATTATTATTATTATTATTATTATTATTATTATTATTATTATTATTATTATTATTATTATTATTATTATTATTATTAATTATTATTATTATTATTATTATTATTATTATTATTATTATTATTATTATTATTATTATTATTATTATTATTATTATTATTATTATTATTATTATTATTATTATTATTATTATTATTATTATTATTATTATTATTATTATTATTATTATTATTATTATTATTATTATTATTATTATTATTATATTATTATTATTATTATTATTATTATTATTATTATTATTATTATTATTATTATTATTATTATTATTATTATTATTATTATTATTATTATTATTATTATTATTATTATTATTATTATTATTATTATTATTATTATTATTATTATTATTATTATTATTATTATTATTATTATTATTATTATTATTATTATTATTATTTATTATTATTATTATTATTATTATTATTATTATTATTATTATTATTATTATTATTATTATTATTATTATTATTATTATTATTATTATTATTATTATTATTATTATTATTATTATTATTATTATTATTATTATTATTATTATTATTATTATTATTATTATTATTATTATTATTATTATTATTATTATTATTATTATTATTATTATTATTATTATTATTATTATTATTATTATTATTATTATTATTATTATTATTATTATTATTATTATTATTATTATTATTATTATTATTATTATTATTATTATTATTATTATTATTATTATTATTATTATTATTATTATTATTATTATTATTATTATTATTATTATTATTATTATTATTATTATTATTATTATTATTATTATTATTATTATTATTATTATTATTATTATTATTATTATTATTATTATTATTATTATTATTATTATTATTATTATTATTATTATTATTATTATTATTATTATTATTATTATTATTATTATTATTATTATTATTATTATTATTATTATTATTATTATTATTATTATTATTATTATTATTATTATTATTATTATTATTATTATTATTATTATTATTATTATTATTATTATTATTATTATTATTATTATTATTATTATTATTATTATTATTATTATTATTATTATTATTATTATTATTATTATTATTATTATTATTATTATTATTATTATTATTATTATTATTATTATTATTATTTATTATTATTATTATTATTATTATTATTATTATTATTATTTATTATTATTTATTATTATTATTATTATTATTATTATTATCATTATTATTATTATTATTATATTTTTACAGAGATTATGGTGAGTAATAAAGACAATTTTTTCAACATTTTTTAGGTAGGCTAGTAGTAGATCTGTTTTAGATATCATGGAAAACATTTTGAGTTAAGAAAGTCAACAAGCTCACAAACGTCTAAAACAGATTGAGATCATTTATGACGTAGTTTCCATAAAGATTATGCACAAACGAGCCTTTTTTTAGTAAAGGCAAAATTTATTATAAATATAAGGTATTAAAACTGATGATGAATTTAAATTTTGTTTAATGTTAATATTACAGAGTAGTATTTATAGTGTTATTTATAGTAGTATTTATTATTATACATTATAGTATTTATTATATGTCATACAGTTTATTAATTACTCGAGGCAAATAAATATTTTTTTTTTTTTTATTATTATTGTGTTACTTTCATTAACTTTGGAAGTAGCAGCATTACAGATTTTTGTTTATCGTAAGAGTATTAACTTTAAGCTCATTTTCTACAGCTTTTATTTTCCATTGAAAATTGGATTGTTTTTGCTGGAAATACTTTACTAGTATATGGATATTGTTGGTTCAGCAGCACCATTCAGCAATAATAATCAGACAGTCAATTTCGAAAAATAATTACTGAAACGAGAGATGTGAGAAAGGAAGAAATAAGAAGAATATGATGAATTTAAAGGATGAGCATAAATAGTTATTGTAAACGATTGTTATGATTTTATCCAACATCTTGTTGTATGGATTTTTATTCATCATACCAGTAGCACTCAAACAGCCAGTTATTTGCTTGTTATTTTTTACGTTTTTTTCGTTATTTGTACATGTGTTAGTTGGCGGTTTTGGTTGCCTGTATGGTTCTTTCAATTCCTAAGGGCTTATTAAAGCACAATCCGATTAACATTTATCGTTTTGGAGGAATGTTATTGACAATAGCTTTGAAGGGTGGTTTTTCTTTTTTTTTTTTGTAACAGCTTTTTGAACAGCTGTTATAAAGATTTAATTATATTGTGTTTTTATGACAGAATTGTTAAGTAATATATTCATTCATCTCTTTAACTACTCAAAAAAAATTGTTGGAAGTCAGTGTTTATAATTGAAAAATATGTAACTATTCTCTCAACACAGGTAAAAAAATACAGTGCACTTTCGTTAATGTGAAGTAATTAAATTTGGCGCTGTTCACGTTTGCGAATGCCATAAATCCAGCCATTTTAAAACACAATTATACCATGTTTTAAAGAAAAGTCATCCTTTATTGAATTTTCTTTTATTAAAATACTTATTTGTTCTTCAAAATAACATTAAATAATAATTTAAAAAATAAAAAATGTAGAATTCTAAAGCAATACTGTGTTCATATAAACGACCTTCTGACCTATTTCAAAATATAATAAGTTGCTGCAAGAAAACAAAGCACACATGGGGTAACACCACTTTCAGGCATCTTTTAGATCCGTAAATCTCATTGGACAATATTTTATTGAAAGTTAGTGAAGCATTTTGTCAAGACCACATTACTTGTCAGACGGGTAGCCATTTAAATCGTAATGTATACAATCGTCATATTAGACCCAGTCTATATCCAAGATATACCTGAGTGGATTATTAAATGTAAATAACTGAGCCAGGTTAAACAGTATGTATTAGGAAGATCGATTAATTCATACATACATATGCGACATCCCAAGTGGGACAAGGGGGTCATCTCTCAATCAATGAGCTGCACCTGATTATACTTTTAGATTCATTGAAAGAGACTTACAATTTAACGCCGGCTCTGAACGGCATGTGCATTAGTTGGAGAAGTTTTTCATAGCGTAAATACTCATAGCCAGTCGCTAGCAGTGCTATGAGGTGATACCGCTTTTGAAAATTATCTGGTCTGGTCTGGTATTGAACCGAAGACCTCTTGGTTGGTAGGCGGATGTCTTACCTACCACAGCGGCACACTTAATTCACTTTTTTCAAAAACCGAATAGTTACACTTCTAAAAAACTGTTTTCGCTGAAATATTAAAAAGATAACCGGTTAACCAGTTTTTTTATTAATATCAAACTCTTTTCAATTCTTGATTTATTAAATAAAATTAATCAATTTCATCCCATACAGTTGATTCCGCCAGCATATTGTACATTCTAGGAAGTAAGGGACATTTCAATCTCGACAACACAACGTGCTAATATTTCACCCAGGGATTTATTTTTGACAGCATATTTTGTTAAGAGTGTTATTTGGTATGAAATAAATTTTTCCTTTCTACACAATTACGTCAATCTTACGGACATATTTTATTTAAGGTGTTTAATATTAATAAGTCCTCATGTTGAAGAGCCTTTACAGCTTAGTATTTTAGGAAACTTAATACATCAAGCTTTATCATTTCGATCGCGTTCGAAATATCCACACTTCAGTGGCTGGAAAAAAAAAGTTTTCAAGACCAATTTTTCAGTAATGGTGCACAGTTGGTTTTCCTTTAGTGTTTAAAATTTTGTTCGTAGTTTTAAATTAATGTATATTTTATAACAAAAACAAATCTTATTTCAGGGTTGAAAGAGAAACAAAATTATACCATCGAAATTCATGCTGAAAAGTAAGTTGTCAATAAATTAATATCCGCAATACCCGAAGGTTTGAGTGACCACTTTGCCCAGTCTGTGTTTTACGGAGTATACAAACTTGAAACATCCCGCAAAAATTTATCGATTGTCAAAAGATGCAATCTTTCATATCTTCTAGTTTTTGAGCCCTATCCTTAAAATTCGGATTTTTAAACTTCCCCAAGCATTTTATGGTACACAGATCTGTGCTCTGCGAAGTAAAATTTAGAGCAATAATATTTTCTCTTCTTCTTTTTCCTTCTTAGTCGTCTACCTTCTGCTATTGCAGTCTCCTCTATAATTTTAGGGAGGCAGCAGCAATTACTCTTCCTTCAAACGGAACTATACTACCTTTACCACTCGCCGATAAGCATGCCCAAATCATTCCGACACTTTCTAAGGACTTAAAGATGGGTAGTGTACACTTGCATGTAAGCTGTTTCATAGAGTTACAACAAACAAACAATATACCGCAAGAATATATATGTCTAATTTTAGAATCATCTGTCCCAAGCACCCTATGTTAAAAATTTTGAGTTCTTGTTTATATAAGCAATTTTACCAGAGACCAGAATTTGCTTATAGATTTGACACAATCGAAAACGTATTGTATAGATCTAAAGTACCTTTTTGCCCTCATTTAGCAACTGCGCCCAAAACTATGGAGCTGATTCGATTGGGTCAGCATTGAAAATTAGTAAAATTGGCGTATTTATTTTTTCAGAGGCTATTTTATGGAACTCAGATCCCATTTTCTGCAAACTCCGTGTTCTTTAGTGTACTTTGTGATTACCTTCCAGATTACCGTTTGCTTTTTATACAAGTTTTATGCTATATATCTCTGCGTAATACTGTTTTTATATAAATTAGTAATAGCAGTCAGCTCTTTGTCCTTCAGTTGTCTAATTTAACCACTTTTAAATTGATTTAAAGATATCCGAGGAGAAAACAGATTCATACATACATATGTACTATTTAAAATATCAAGGAGATCTATTTATTATAACAAAGCAGACTAATTTTACTAATAAATAAATACTTTAAGTTTAATTGTATCTATCTATAAAATATTTCTTATTTGATTTAAGTTTTTCATATAACAACAGATTGAAACTTTAGCTGAAAACTTATTTATGCAACGTCACACCCGCAGCTATATTAATAGAATGTAGTATCAATTCCACATTGTTTAACCCAATCGCAACAAAATCCACGAATTTTTATATTCATTACGATCAAATGACGAGTGTATTGATATATGTTCGTTAACTGCTGGTCTAGAAAGTGCTGCAAGAACTTCAACAAAGAAAAAAAATTATAAAGAAACATTACAAACAAAAAATTACACCATGGATCAATATAAATCTGCAAAAACTAATTTCATATAAGAGTAAATTGCTAAAGCTAAGAAGAAGAAACTTAGCGATGAATATGTGAATAGCAGTTCAAAAAGAATACGCCTTGTAATAAAAAACGTATGTCGATAATCAATGAACAACTTTTATATAAACAGTTTGGAAGGTGTTAAACATGACCCAAGAAAGAGTTGGAGGTTTATAAGTAAAACACTTGGAAGATTTGATAAACAATGTATTTACATAAAAGATAATAAGGGTGATGAGATCTTAGACGACTTACAAAAGGCATAAACATTGAATAAATATTTTACAGAATCGATTTCGGTTTTAAAGTCTCAACATAAGTACTTGCTCACCGATTATGTTAACAATTACAGATCGCTAACCCGAAGTTTGGCAAGATTTACTATTAAGTTCTCTTCAGGATTCCACAGGCAAACACAAGTGTTAAACAGAGGACATTATTTTGTAAGGGGCTGAATCTGTATAATATATTTCATTTGGTATTAAATATGAAACAAATTATAATGTATTTAAAAGGAAAATTGTAAATTTTATAAAGAACATTAACTAGAGCTGATATACAATTTACATTATATTTTTTAACTGAATTGTAATTTAAAAGTATTAATAATACTACTTACTATCAATAAAAAAAAAACAATATTTTCAAATTTGAACAATAACAACTTGCACTGCTTTCATCCATGATGAAATCAGAGATGCAAGTGAAGACAATGATATTAGCTGGCAGATAGTTACTTCAATAATAACACAGAAACGACGACAAAGTGAATCTCCAAAATTATTTAAAAACAAAAGACCAAATTTAAACAATAAGAACTCAAATGTAAACAACATTTCAATCTTAAACAACAACGATGCTTGTAAATTAAAACAAACATTCCATCATTAAACTACAAAGATGCTAGTACATCAAAACAAACAAAAACAAACGCTGTAAGTGTAAATATTTCAGGCTCCCAAAATGATAATCGTTTCGCTAGTCTTGACTATGAAGAAAGTCATACTGAGGAGGAAGAAAATAATGAAAACAACAATAATAGCGATCCAAACCCACCGTCTATATTCATACCTTTTGTTGCTGATATTAGCGCAATGTTAAAATCTTTTAGTAAAATAATGCCTTCTTCTGAATTTCAATACAAGTCATTTAGAGATGAACAGGTCAGACTAATGATAAAAAAGGTTGTCCAAAAACCATCGGACAATATGATATATTTTGTTCCTATTGAATTTTTAAAAGATTTACTTGAAAAAATTATTTTAATCATATTTTAAAAGTACATTTATAAATTATTTTGAATACATTACATTTGAATTTAACGGTTATTATCTTTGAAAAATTATTTCGATCATTTTTATAAACACATTTACAACACGAGTTTGGAATATTTCCCGAAGAAGGAATATTAATATTGGAAATATTCCAAATTCCAGGGGTGTTGAATTGGTTTGCTACAAGCAAGCCCTGCAAAAAAGTTAAAGTTCATTTTATAATATTTTCAACCGCCTACTGGCAATCATCATTGAACTTAAATATCAATAATATCAATTTTTTCTTTGCAAATTTTAAATCTAATCTAAACTTAAAATTTATAATACATATATCTTATCAAGTATCAATCAAAATTTATAATTTTTCATTAAATACTTAATAAAATTGTTTGAATTGCTAACAATTCATCTATTAAATTATACATTTGACATCCTCAATATACAATGTGAGCTCTCATAAACACACATACACACAAATGATTAATATATTGTCTCCAATTTATATTCTTGCTATTCATTCATTTATATAATTTCCTTTTTTTATGAGATGTTATATATTTTTAACAAGAATTGGTGTTCTATATAAAATTAAAGTCCACTCATTTCAACTATAAGCAATAAAATCCACACCAAACTTGTTCATGGTCCTTTACAGCTTAAATATATATAAAAAAACAGCCAGTTGACATCATTGTTTTCCCACCACAAAAAGTAAGATACCAAAGGAGAAATTAAAACAAGCGTAATCAGTGAAACAAGAATAGTCAAAGCGTAAGGGAGAAAAAAAAGTCCGGTTTCGCGATCGCGCACAAAAAACACACAAACAATAAAAAACAGGAGTTACAAAAAATTAATAAAACAATGACAACGATATAAAAAGCAAGCGGTAGTCTGCTTAGAGTTTGTGAATTTAAAACACAAAAACAAAACTGTGGAAAAATAAATATTTAAAATTGAATTCTTTAAAGAAATATAAAGAAAATTGTGCTAAGATAATAACAAGAAATATATAGTACATAAAAAAAGGGTGTTTAAAATACACAACGTAAAATTTTTTCTCTTCATTTTTAAAAGTTGAAGTAAACCAAATTTTATTAGTAAAAAAGAAAACAAAATCGGTTTTTTAACAAGAAAAGAACAAACGGAACGCTGTTACAACGGTTAAACGAAAAGAAGACAAAAAAAGAACAACAAAAAATTCTATCAAAAAACAACAAAAGACAACAAAGCAACGGTTAACAACAAACTGAGGTTAGTTAATTAAACTTAAATTAAGGAAGTATTGAAGTAAAAACCCATATAACACAAATTTATTATCAGTTACTTATTCACAAAAACATATATAAAAGTAAATTCCTGAAAAATAATTTGAAGAAAATACAAAATACAAAAAAAAGGTAATATAATAATTTTTTGTGCGACAACAAAAACAAAAGCCAGTGCAGTGTAAAACAATACAGTACGACACAAATAAATAACAAATATTGGTTATACTTATAAAAATAAAATAAAGAAAAAATAAAAAAAGGCGAAATTTTGCATCCTTGGTCAATAGCATCCGCAGTGGATTAGTCATATCTGCTAAATCAGGCAAAAACTTTCCTATATATGTTATTAAGCCTAAAAAACTGCGTACCTCATCTTTTGATTTTGGAGCTCGAAACTGCTGTATGATTTTTACTTTTTCCGGAGCCGCAGTAAACCCATCTGCCGAAAGCACGTGTCCTAGGAACATAAGTTTTTTAGTCTTCCATACACATTTTTCTTGATTTAGGGTAACATTGTTCTTCCTTAAAATATCCATGACAGTCTTTAATGCCTTGTCATGTTCTTCATCGCAACTTCCAAACACTATAATATCATCGATATAGTTTAGTGTGTTTCGGCATGTCGATAGCATCCTTTCCATAATTTTCTGAAAAATTTCGGGAGCTGAGTTCACCCCAAACATCAATCGTTTCTATCTATACAATCCTTTATGTGTCACAAAGGTTGTGATTTCACGACTTGATTCATCCAACTCTATCTGATGATATGCGGATTTAAGGTCCAGTCTAGTAAAGATTTTTGCTGATTTCAATCTACTCATGAATGACTCAAAAGTGGGCAAAGGATAATTTTCACGAAGAATAGCACGATTTGCCCGTCTCATATCAACACAAATACGAATGTCGTTATTTCCTTTAAAAGCAATAACTATAGGAGAAATCCATTTACTTGGACCGAAAACAGGTTCTATAATATCAAGTCGTAATGCCTCATCTATTTTATTAGACACCTTCTCCTCAAGCGCAACAGGAACACGGCGTACTGGTTGCTGGACCGGATTTATGGAAGAGTCTATAGATAATGATACCTTAACTCCATGGATTTTTGGAAAGGGTTGTTTTTCATTTTTCTGAATTTGATTAACATCCAATCCCAATTTAAGCACATTTAGGCGAAGAGCTGTTTCCCTTCCCAAGAGAGATTGGTTCGCTTTCTTAATAACGTAAAATGAAGATATTATTTCTTTTCTATTACTAACGCATATCGGAGCGTCAAAAACCCCCATAATTTCCAATGGATCAATGGCAGCATATGCTTTGAATCTTTTTTTCAGAATGTGAACGCATATTCCACATTACCGCTTCTGATACTTGTAATAAATTCCAATCGTTTTCGCTTATGAGGTTAAAACGGCACCCGGAGTCAATTATCATTGGGATATCTTTTCCACCAATAGTACAGCATATGTTTTCCTCTTTATGTTCATCATTCCCAATTTTAAAACAACCGAATTCTCGAATTTCTGAATTGGAATTATCCTCTTCTGCAACACAACGAACGTTTGTTATAGGCCGCCTTTTTTTTGTACGGTACATTGTTATCATTATCAAACTTCCTTTTCTTAGTTCTGCATCTTATTGCAAAATGTACCTGTAAAGAACACTTATTGCATTTTGCATTTCTGGCAGGACATTCAAAAGAATTGGACAAATGCCCCTTTCTTCCGCATCGGCTGCATTCGGTTGACGGCTGTGATTGGATATTGATTTTCGTGGAAACTTTGTTTACTTCCTCTTTCTCAGTGTGGAATAGCATGCTACGAGAAGTTTTGTTAATTTGCTCGTACACTTGGCATGCGTCAATAATTTCAAAGAGACTCTGCTTCTTCTCTAACAATCTCTTTTTCAGATCGAGAGGGGCCCAAGAATCTATTATTTTGTCTTTTAATGAAATGTCCTCAATTTCTTCTCTGGTATTGCCAAATGAACATTTTGTTACTTGTTGACGTAGCCGAAGCAAAATCTTATTGAAATTCTCGCCCTCAACAGCAGTTATATTCCGGAATAAATGCCGCTCAAATGTTGTGTTCCTTTTTGGAGAGAAATATTCACTTAGCTTTTCCACTAGAATATCATAACTTTTAATACCGTCCTTTCCGTCACTTTCTACCAATGCCCCAGGAATATTGAATATTACTTCCTGTAACTGGGGGCCACCTAACTGGGGGCAAAAGTTTATTCTTCTTCTTGACATCATCAACGATTTCTTCCGCTGCCAAATAAAGTCTAAATGATCTTAGCCATCTTTCCCATTCGTGTCGAAGAAGCGACTTCTCTATGGCATCACAAAGAAAAGGTTTTATAACTTCCGCCATTTTACCATTCAAAGGCACTGTAAAAATTTCCATTAAAATTAATCAACCTAAACTACACCACAGGTGCCAGTTAAATATGCCGAATTTAATCGGTAACATACTAATATTCAATCTTCCTCAGACAATTTAATTACACGCAATTTAATGCCCATTCACTTTTCGCAAATGTCAGCCGCAATTTAATGCAATTTGTGTTCTTCCACAAATTTAAAAAATTTATACGCAATTGAATGCTGTCTGGTATTCAACCAATCTAAAGAAAAAAATAATTAAATTTCACGCAATTTAATGCTAATATCAAATCTCCACAATTTACCACTCGTCGCCAATGTAATAACCTGTGGTTTATTATAATAAAACAATATGATTTTTATTAAACAAAAACTTAAACTTTTATTTCAAAATTACTTCTAGCTTATTTCACAAGTATATCTATAATGACACTTAACAGCTGATGATCAGCTAACAGTCAGTGTTGCCACAGTGTCTAATTTAACTTTTTCTATTTCTTGAGGGTTGGTACTTACTGTTCCTAAAAAAGTGCTTCTATTGGTTTCTTTTTTGTAGTAGAATGTATGGAATTGTTATACTCATAAACTGCTTTATACAATAGCTCTGGGAATGTTGTGTGTGAGTTCTCGGCTTTCAAGCAACGCATAACTTCCGAAAGCGTGGAATGGAACCTTTCAATCTGTCAATTACCACTGCTACTCTAAGGTGGAATTTTGAAAACTTTTATATTATATTGATTTTCTACCATTAAGATTATGGATGTTTAAAAGGCTTCTCGTTATCCATAACAATTATTTCTGGCATACCAAAAGAAACTATGAGCTTCCTTAGGGGTTCTTTAACATCTTCGACTACCCTAGACTTCAATATTCTTGCCTGCGCGAATTTAGAGAATTTATCTATTGCGGTCAATACTTTCTTTCTTTCTGCCATAAAAATATCCATATGTATGATTTGTCCAGGAAAAAGAATATATTGGAGTCTCTTGAAGCGTGATTTTGTTAGGGTGTCTATCATACTTATTTTCCTTACACACTTTACAAAGACTGGTGATTCTCTTTATTTTAGAATGCATATGAGGGAAATAAAATTTAGTAAGCAATTGTTTATTGTTCTCTCTACTATTTCTATGTGCTCTATTATGTTCATTGATAATTTCATTTTCTTGCTCTCCTTCATTCTTCAGATCTGTTACTATATTCCGAGAATATCTAGCTCTGTACTGTGTAAAATTTTCCCTGTAAATTTCCGGTAACTTCCCCAAAATGTCATCAGATGTTTTTATGCAATTAGTAGCCATTTAAATCGTAATGTATACAATCGTCATATTAGACCCAGTCTATATCCAAGATATACCTGAGTGGATTATTAAATGTAAATAACTCAGCCAGGTTAAACAGTATGTATTAGGAAGATCGATTAATTCATACATACATATGCGACATCCCAAGTGGGACAAGGGGCTCATCTCTCAATCAATGAGCTGCACCTGATTATACTTTTAGATTCATTGAAAGAGACCTACAATTTAACGCCGGCTCTGAACGGCATGTGCATTAGTTGGAGAAGTTTTTCATAGCGTAAATACTCATAGCCAGTCGCTAGCAGTGCTATGAGGTGATACCGCTTTTGAAAATTATCTGGTCTGGTCTGGTATTGAACCGAAGACCTCTTGGTTGGTAGGCGGATGTCTTACCTACCACAGCGGCACACTTAATTCGCTTTTTTCAAAAACCGAATAGTTACACTTCTAAAAAATCTGTTTTCGCTGAAATATTAAAAAGATAACCGGTTAACCAGTTTTTTTTATTAATATCAAACTCTTTTCAATTCTTGATTTATTAAATAAAATTAATCAATTTCATCCCATACAGTTGATTCCGCCAGCATATTGTACATTCTAGGAAGTAAGGGACATTTCAATCTCGACAACACAACGTGCTAATATTTCACCCAGGGATTTATTTTTGACAGCATATTTTGTTAAGAGTGTTATTTGGTATGAAATAAATTTTTCCTTTCTACACAATTACGTCAATCTTACGGACATATTTTATTTAAGGTGTTTAATATTAATAAGTCCTCATGTTGAAGAGCCTTTACAGCTTAGTATTTTAGGAAACTTAATACATCAAGCTTTATCATTTCGATCGCGTTCGAAACATCCACACTTCAGTGGCTGGAAAAAATAAGTTTTCAAGACCAATTTTTCAGTAATGGTGCACAGTTAGTTTTCCTTTAGTGTTTAAAATTTTGTTCGTAGTTTTAAATTAAAGTATATTTTATAACAAAAACAAATCTTATTTCAGGGTTGAAAAAGAAACAAAATTATACCATCGAAATTCATGCTGAAAAGTAAGTTGTCAATAAATTAATATCCGCAATACCCGAAGGTTTGAGTGACCACTTTGCCCAGTCTGTGTTTTACGGAGTATACAAACTTGAAACATCCCGCAAAAATTTATCGATTGTCAAAAGATGCAATCTTTCATATCTTCTAGTTTTTGAGCCCTATCCTTAAAATTCGGATTTTTAAACTTCCCCAAGCATTTTATGGTACACAGATCTGTGCTCTGCGAAGTAAAATTTAGAGCAATAATATTTTCTCTTCTTCTTTTTCCTTCTTAGTCGTCTACCTTCTGCTATTGCAGTCTCCTCTATAATTTTAGGGAGGCAGCAGCAATTACTCTTCCTTCAAACGGAACTATACTACCTTTACCACTAATAAGCATGCCCAAATCATTCCGACACTTTCTAAGGACTTAAAGATGGGTAGTGTACACTTGCATGTAAGCTGTTTCATAGAGTTACAACAAACAAACAATATACCGCAAGAATATATATGTCTAATTTTAGAATCATCTGTCCCAAGCACCCTACGTTAAAAATTTTGAGTCTTTAATATGTGTTCCTTATAAAATATTTATTTTTTCTGTTTTTTTGTCTTGTTTATATAAGCAATTTTACCAGAGACCAGAATTTGCTTATAGATTTGACACAATCGAAAACGTATTGTATAGATCTAAAGTACCTTTTTGCCCTCATTTAGCAACTGCGCCCAAAACTATGGAGCTGATTCGATTGGGTCAGCATTGAAAATTAGTAAAATTGGCGTATTTATTATATCAGAGGCTATTTTATGGAACTCAGATCCCATTTTCTGCAAACTCCGTGTTCTTTAGTGTACTTTGTGATTACCTTCCAGATTACCGTTTGCTTTTTATACAAGTTTTATGCTATATATCTCTGCGTAATACTGTTTTTATATAAATTAGTAATAGCAGTCAGCTCTTTGTCCTTCAGTTGTCTAATTTAACCACTTTTAAATTGATTTAAAGATATCCGAGGAGAAAACAGATTCATACATACATATGTACTATTTAAAATATCAAGGAGATCTATTTATTATAACAAAGCAGACTAATTTTACTAATAAATAAATACTTTAAGTTTAATTGTATCTATCTATAAAATATTTCTTATTTGATTTAAGTTTTTCATATAACAACAGATTGAAACTTTAGCTGAAAACTTATTTATGCAACGTCACACCCGCAGCTATATTAATAGAATGTAGTATCAATTCCACATTGTTTAACCCAATCGCAACAAAATCCACGAATTTTTATATTCATTACGATCAAATGACGAGTGTATTGATATATGTTCGTTAACTGCTGGTCTAGAAAGTGCTGCAAGAACTTCAACAAAGAAAAAAAATTATAAAGAAACATTACAAACAAAAAATTACACCATGGATCAATATAAATCTGCAAAAACTAATTTCATATAAGAGTAAATTGCTAAAGCTAAGAAGAAGAAACTTAGCGATGAATATGTGAATAGCAGTTCAAAAAGAATACGCCTTGTAATAAAAAACGTATGTCGATAATCAATGAACAACTTTTATATAAACAGTTTGGAAGGTGTTAAACATGACCCAAGAAAGAGTTGGAGGTTTATAAGTAAAACACTTGGAAGATTTGATAAACAATGTATTTACATAAAAGATAATAAGGGTGATGAGATCTTAGACGACTTACAAAAGGCATAAACATTGAATAAATATTTTACAGAATCGATTTCGGTTTTAAAGTCTCAACATAAGTACTTGCTCACCGATTATGTTAACAATTACAGATCGCTAACCCGAAGTTTGGCAAGATTTACTATTAAGTTCTCTTCAGGATTCCACAGGCAAACACAAGTGTTAAACAGAGGACATTATTTTGTAAGGGGCTGAATCTGTATAATATATTTCATTTGGTATTAAATATGAAACAAATTATAATGTATTTAAAAGGAAAATTGTAAATTTTATAAAGAACATTAACTAGAGCTGATATACAATTTACATTATATTTTTTAACTGAATTGTAATTTAAAAGTATTAATAATACTACTTACTATCAATAAAAAAAAAACAATATTTTCAAATTTGAACAATAACAACTTGCACTGCTTTCATCCATGATGAAATCAGAGATGCAAGTGAAGACAATGATATTAGCTGGCAGATAGTTACTTCAATAATAACACAGAAACGACGACAAAGTGAATCTCCAAAATTATTTAAAAACAAAAGACCAAATTTAAACAATAAGAACTCAAATGTAAACAACATTTCAATCTTAAACAACAACGATGCTTGTAAATTAAAACAAACATTCCATCATTAAACTACAAAGATGCTAGTACATCAAAACAAACAAAAACAAACGCTGTAAGTGTAAATATTTCAGGCTCCCAAAATGATAATCGTTTCGCTAGTCTTGACTATGAAGAAAGTCATACTGAGGAGGAAGAAAATAATGAAAACAACAATAATAGCGATCCAAACCCACCGTCTATATTCATACCTTTTGTTGCTGATATTAGCGCAATGTTAAAATCTTTTAGTAAAATAATGCCTTCTTCTGAATTTCAATACAAGTCATTTAGAGATGAACAGGTCAGACTAATGATAAAAAAGGTTGTCCAAAAACCATCGGACAATATGATATATTTTGTTCCTATTGAATTTTTAAAAGATTTACTTGAAAAAATTATTTTAATCATATTTTAAAAGTACATTTATAAATTATTTTGAATACATTACATTTGAATTTAACGGTTATTATCTTTGAAAAATTATTTCGATCATTTTTATAAACACATTTACAACACGAGTTTGGAATATTTCCCGAAGAAGGAATATTAATATTGGAAATATTCCAAATTCCAGGGGTGTTGAATTGGTTTGCTACAAGCAAGCCCTGCAAAAAAGTTAAAGTTCATTTTATAATATTTTCAACCGCCTACTGGCAATCATCATTGAACTTAAATATCAATAATATCAATTTTTTCTTTGCAAATTTTAAATCTAATCTAAACTTAAAATTTATAATACATATATCTTATCAAGTATCAATCAAAATTTATAATTTTTCATTAAATACTTAATAAAATTGTTTGAATTGCTAACAATTCATAATTTTTAATTTATAATTATAATTTTTCATTAAATACTTAATAAAATTGTTTGAATTGCTAACAATTCATCTATTAAATTATACATTTGACATCCTCAATATACAATGTGAGCTCTCATAAACACACATACACACAAATGATTAATATATTGTCTCCAATTTATATTCTTGCTATTCATTCATTTATATAATTTCCTTTTTTTATGAGATGTTATATATTTTTAACAAGAATTGGTGTTCTATATAAAATTAAAGTCCACTCATTTCAACTATAAGCAATAAAATCCACACCAAACTTGTTCATGGTCCTTTACAGCTTAAATATATATAAAAAAACAGCCAGTTGACATCATTGTTTTCCCACCACAAAAAGTAAGATACCAAAGGAGAAATTAAAACAAGCGTAATCAGTGAAACAAGAATAGTCAAAGCGTAAGGGAGAAAAAAAAGTCCGGTTTCGCGATCGCGCACAAAAAACACACAAACAATAAAAAACAGGAGTTACAAAAAATTAATAAAACAATGACAACGATATAAAAAGCAAGCGGTAGTCTGCTTAGAGTTTGTGAATTTAAAACACAAAAACAAAACTGTGGAAAAATAAATATTTAAAATTGAATTCTTTAAAGAAATATAAAGAAAATTGTGCTAAGATAATAACAAGAAATATATAGTACATAAAAAAAGGGTGTTTAAAATACACAACGTAAAATTTTTTCTCTTCATTTTTAAAAGTTGAAGTAAACCAAATTTTATTAGTAAAAAAGAAAACAAAATCGGTTTTTTAACAAGAAAAGAACAAACGGAACGCTGTTACAACGGTTAAACGAAAAGAAGACAAAAAAAGAACAACAAAAAATTCTATCAAAAAACAACAAAAGACAACAAAGCAACGGTTAACAACAAACTGAGGTTAGTTAATTAAACTTAAATTAAGGAAGTATTGAAGTAAAAACCCATATAACACAAATTTATTATCAGTTACTTATTCACAAAAACATATATAAAAGTAAATTCCTGAAAAATAATTTGAAGAAAATACAAAATACAAAAAAAAGGTAATATAATAATTTTTTGTGCGACAACAAAAACAAAAGCCAGTGCAGTGTAAAACAATACAGTACGACACAAATAAATAACAAATATTGGTTATACTTATAAAAATAAAATAAAGAAAAAATAAAAAAAGGCGAAATTTTGCATCCTTGGTCAATAGCATCCGCAGTGGATTAGTCATATCTGCTAAATCAGGCAAAAACTTTCCTATATATGTTATTAAGCCTAAAAAACTGCGTACCTCATCTTTTGATTTTGGAGCTCGAAACTGCTGTATGATTTTTACTTTTTCCGGATCCGCAGTAAACCCATCTGCCGAAAGCACGTGTCCTAGGAACATAAGTTTTTTAGTCTTCCATACACATTTTTCTTGATTTAGGGTAACATTGTTCTTCCTTAAAATATCCATGACAGTCTTTAATGCCTTGTCATGTTCTTCATCGCAACTTCCAAACACTATAATATCATCGATATAGTTTAGTGTGTTTCGGCATGTCGATAGCATCCTTTCCATAATTTTCTGAAAAATTTCGGGAGCTGAGTTCACCCCAAACATCAATCGTTTCTATCTATACAATCCTTTATGTGTCACAAAGGTTGTGATTTCACGACTTGATTCATCCAACTCTATCTGATGATATGCGGATTTAAGGTCCAGTCTAGTAAAGATTTTTGCTGATTTCAATCTACTCATGAATGACTCAAAAGTGGGCAAAGGATAATTTTCACGAAGAATAGCACGATTTGCCCGTCTCATATCAACACAAATACGAATGTCGTTATTTCCTTTAAAAGCAATAACTATAGGAGAAATCCATTTACTTGGACCGAAAACAGGTTCTATAATATCAAGTCGTAATGCCTCATCTATTTTATTAGACACCTTCTCCTCAAGCGCAACAGGAACACGGCGTACTGGTTGCTGGACCGGATTTATGGAAGAGTCTATAGATAATGATACCTTAACTCCATGGATTTTTGGAAAGGGTTGTTTTTCATTTTTCTGAATTTGATTAACATCCAATCCCAATTTAAGCACATTTAGGCGAAGAGCTGTTTCCCTTCCCAAGAGAGATTGGTTCGCTTTCTTAATAACGTAAAATGAAGATATTATTTCTTTTCTATTACTAACGCATATCGGAGCGTCAAAAACCCCCATAATTTCCAATGGATCAATGGCAGCATATGCTTTGAATCTTTTTTTCAGAATGTGAACGCATATTCCACATTACCGCTTCTGATACTTGTAATAAATTCCAATCGTTTTCGCTTATGAGGTTAAAACGGCACCCGGAGTCAATTATCATTGGGATATCTTTTCCACCAATAGTACAGCATATGTTTTCCTCTTTATGTTCATCATTCCCAATTTTAAAACAACCGAATTCTCGAATTTCTGAATTGGAATTATCCTCTTCTGCAACACAACGAACGTTTGTTATAGGCCGCCTTTTTTTTGTACGGTACATTGTTATCATTATCAAACTTCCTTTTCTTAGTTCTGCATCTTATTGCAAAATGTACCTGTAAAGAACACTTATTGCATTTTGCATTTCTGGCAGGACATTCAAAAGAATTGGACAAATGCCCCTTTCTTCCGCATCGGCTGCATTCGGTTGACGGCTGTGATTGGATATTGATTTTCGTGGAAACTTTGTTTACTTCCTCTTTCTCAGTGTGGAATAGCATGCTACGAGAAGTTTTGTTAATTTGCTCGTACACTTGGCATGCGTCAATAATTTCAAAGAGACTCTGCTTCTTCTCTAACAATCTCTTTTTCAGATCGAGAGGGGCCCAAGAATCTATTATTTTGTCTTTTAATGAAATGTCCTCAATTTCTTCTCTGGTATTGCCAAATGAACATTTTGTTACTTGTTGACGTAGCCGAAGCAAAATCTTATTGAAATTCTCGCCCTCAACAGCAGTTATATTCCGGAATAAATGCCGCTCAAATGTTGTGTTCCTTTTTGGAGAGAAATATTCACTTAGCTTTTCCACTAGAATATCATAACTTTTAATACCGTCCTTTCCGTCACTTTCTACCAATGCCCCAGGAATATTGAATATTACTTCCTGTAACTGGGGGCCACCTAACTGGGGGCAAAAGTTTATTCTTCTTCTTGACATCATCAACGATTTCTTCCGCTGCCAAATAAAGTCTAAATGATCTTAGCCATCTTTCCCATTCGTGTCGAAGAAGCGACTTCTCTATGGCATCACAAAGAAAAGGTTTTATAACTTCCGCCATTTTACCATTCAAAGGCACTGTAAAAATTTCCATTAAAATTAATCAACCTAAACTACACCACAGGTGCCAGTTAAATATGCCGAATTTAATCGGTAACATACTAATATTCAATCTTCCTCAGACAATTTAATTACACGCAATTTAATGCCCATTCACTTTTCGCAAATGTCAGCCGCAATTTAATGCAATTTGTGTTCTTCCACAAATTTAAAAAATTTATACGCAATTGAATGCTGTCTGGTATTCAACCAATCTAAAGAAAAAAATAATTAAATTTCACGCAATTTAATGCTAATATCAAATCTCCACAATTTACCACTCGTCGCCAATGTAATAACCTGTGGTTTATTATAATAAAACAATATGATTTTTATTAAACAAAAACTTAAACTTTTATTTCAAAATTACTTCTAGCTTATTTCACAAGTATATCTATAATGACACTTAACAGCTGATGATCAGCTAACAGTCAGTGTTGCCACAGTGTCTAATTTAACTTTTTCTATTTCTTGAGGGTTGGTACTTACTGTTCCTAAAAAAGTGCTTCTATTGGTTTCTTTTTTGTAGTAGAATGTATGGAATTGTTATACTCATAAACTGCTTTATACAATAGCTCTGGGAATGTTGTGTGTGAGTTCTCGGCTTTCAAGCAACGCATAACTTCCGAAAGCGTGGAATGGAACCTTTCAATCTGTCAATTACCACTGCTACTCTAAGGTGGAATTTTGAAAACTTTTATATTATATTGATTTTCTACCATTAAGATTATGGATGTTTAAAAGGCTTCTCGTTATCCATAACAATTATTTCTGGCATACCAAAAGAAACTATGAGCTTCCTTAGGGGTTCTTTAACATCTTCGACTACCCTAGACTTCAATATTCTTGCCTGCGCGAATTTAGAGAATTTATCTATTGCGGTCAATACTTTCTTTCTTTCTGCCATAAAAATATCCATATGTATGATTTGTCCAGGAAAAAGAATATATTGGAGTCTCTTGAAGCGTGATTTTGTTAGGGTGTCTATCATACTTATTTTCCTTACACACTTTACAAAGACTGGTGATTCTCTTTATTTTAGAATGCATATGAGGGAAATAAAATTTAGTAAGCAATTGTTTATTGTTCTCTCTACTATTTCTATGTGCTCTATTATGTTCATTGATAATTTCATTTTCTTGCTCTCCTTCATTCTTCAGATCTGTTACTATATTCCGAGAATATCTAGCTCTGTACTGTGTAAAATTTTCCCTGTAAATTTCCGGTAACTTCCCCAAAATGTCATCAGATGTTTTTATGCAATTAGTAGCCATTTAAATCGTAATGTATACAATCGTCATATTAGACCCAGTCTATATCCAAGATATACCTGAGTGGATTATTAAATGTAAATAACTCAGCCAGGTTAAACAGTATGTATTAGGAAGATCGATTAATTCATACATACATATGCGACATCCCAAGTGGGACAAGGGGCTCATCTCTCAATCAATGAGCTGCACCTGATTATACTTTTAGATTCATTGAAAGAGACCTACAATTTAACGCCGGCTCTGAACGGCATGTGCATTAGTTGGAGAAGTTTTTCATAGCGTAAATACTCATAGCCAGTCGCTAGCAGTGCTATGAGGTGATACCGCTTTTGAAAATTATCTGGTCTGGTCTGGTATTGAACCGAAGACCTCTTGGTTGGTAGGCGGATGTCTTACCTACCACAGCGGCACACTTAATTCGCTTTTTTCAAAAACCGAATAGTTACACTTCTAAAAAATCTGTTTTCGCTGAAATATTAAAAAGATAACCGGTTAACCAGTTTTTTTATTAATATCAAACTCTTTTCAATTCTTGATTTATTAAATAAAATTAATCAATTTCATCCCATACAGTTGATTCCGCCAGCATATTGTACATTCTAGGAAGTAAGGGACATTTCAATCTCGACAACACAACGTGCTAATATTTCACCCAGGGATTTATTTTTGACAGCATATTTTGTTAAGAGTGTTATTTGGTATGAAATAAATTTTTCCTTTCTACACAATTACGTCAATCTTACGGACATATTTTATTTAAGGTGTTTAATATTAATAAGTCCTCATGTTGAAGAGCCTTTACAGCTTAGTATTTTAGGAAACTTAATACATCAAGCTTTATCATTTCGATCGCGTTCGAAACATCCACACTTCAGTGGCTGGAAAAAATAAGTTTTCAAGACCAATTTTTCAGTAATGGTGCACAGTTAGTTTTCCTTTAGTGTTTAAAATTTTGTTCGTAGTTTTAAATTAAAGTATATTTTATAACAAAAACAAATCTTATTTCAGGGTTGAAAAAGAAACAAAATTATACCATCGAAATTCATGCTGAAAAGTAAGTTGTCAATAAATTAATATCCGCAATACCCGAAGGTTTGAGTGACCACTTTGCCCAGTCTGTGTTTTACGGAGTATACAAACTTGAAACATCCCGCAAAAATTTATCGATTGTCAAAAGATGCAATCTTTCATATCTTCTAGTTTTTGAGCCCTATCCTTAAAATTCGGATTTTTAAACTTCCCCAAGCATTTTATGGTACACAGATCTGTGCTCTGCGAAGTAAAATTTAGAGCAATAATATTTTCTCTTCTTCTTTTTCCTTCTTAGTCGTCTACCTTCTGCTATTGCAGTCTCCTCTATAATTTTAGGGAGGCAGCAGCAATTACTCTTCCTTCAAACGGAACTATACTACCTTTACCACTAATAAGCATGCCCAAATCATTCCGACACTTTCTAAGGACTTAAAGATGGGTAGTGTACACTTGCATGTAAGCTGTTTCATAGAGTTACAACAAACAAACAATATACCGCAAGAATATATATGTCTAATTTTAGAATCATCTGTCCCAAGCACCCTACGTTAAAAATTTTGAGTCTTTAATATGTGTTCCTTATAAAATATTTATTTTTTCTGTTTTTTTGTCTTGTTTATATAAGCAATTTTACCAGAGACCAGAATTTGCTTATAGATTTGACACAATCGAAAACGTATTGTATAGATCTAAAGTACCTTTTTGCCCTCATTTAGCAACTGCGCCCAAAACTATGGAGCTGATTCGATTGGGTCAGCATTGAAAATTAGTAAAATTGGCGTATTTATTATATCAGAGGCTATTTTATGGAACTCAGATCCCATTTTCTGCAAACTCCGTGTTCTTTAGTGTACTTTGTGATTACCTTCCAGATTACCGTTTGCTTTTTATACAAGTTTTATGCTATATATCTCTGCGTAATACTGTTTTTATATAAATTAGTAATAGCAGTCAGCTCTTTGTCCTTCAGTTGTCTAATTTAACCACTTTTAAATTGATTTAAAGATATCCGAGGAGAAAACAGATTCATACATACATATGTACTATTTAAAATATCAAGGAGATCTATTTATTATAACAAAGCAGACTAATTTTACTAATAAATAAATACTTTAAGTTTAATTGTATCTATCTATAAAATATTTCTTATTTGATTTAAGTTTTTCATATAACAACAGATTGAAACTTTAGCTGAAAACTTATTTATGCAACGTCACACCCGCAGCTATATTAATAGAATGTAGTATCAATTCCACATTGTTTAACCCAATCGCAACAAAATCCACGAATTTTTATATTCATTACGATCAAATGACGAGTGTATTGATATATGTTCGTTAACTGCTGGTCTAGAAAGTGCTGCAAGAACTTCAACAAAGAAAAAAAATTATAAAGAAACATTACAAACAAAAAATTACACCATGGATCAATATAAATCTGCAAAAACTAATTTCATATAAGAGTAAATTGCTAAAGCTAAGAAGAAGAAACTTAGCGATGAATATGTGAATAGCAGTTCAAAAAGAATACGCCTTGTAATAAAAAACGTATGTCGATAATCAATGAACAACTTTTATATAAACAGTTTGGAAGGTGTTAAACATGACCCAAGAAAGAGTTGGAGGTTTATAAGTAAAACACTTGGAAGATTTGATAAACAATGTATTTACATAAAAGATAATAAGGGTGATGAGATCTTAGACGACTTACAAAAGGCATAAACATTGAATAAATATTTTACAGAATCGATTTCGGTTTTAAAGTCTCAACATAAGTACTTGCTCACCGATTATGTTAACAATTACAGATCGCTAACCCGAAGTTTGGCAAGATTTACTATTAAGTTCTCTTCAGGATTCCACAGGCAAACACAAGTGTTAAACAGAGGACATTATTTTGTAAGGGGCTGAATCTGTATAATATATTTCATTTGGTATTAAATATGAAACAAATTATAATGTATTTAAAAGGAAAATTGTAAATTTTATAAAGAACATTAACTAGAGCTGATATACAATTTACATTATATTTTTTAACTGAATTGTAATTTAAAAGTATTAATAATACTACTTACTATCAATAAAAAAAAAACAATATTTTCAAATTTGAACAATAACAACTTGCACTGCTTTCATCCATGATGAAATCAGAGATGCAAGTGAAGACAATGATATTAGCTGGCAGATAGTTACTTCAATAATAACACAGAAACGACGACAAAGTGAATCTCCAAAATTATTTAAAAACAAAAGACCAAATTTAAACAATAAGAACTCAAATGTAAACAACATTTCAATCTTAAACAACAACGATGCTTGTAAATTAAAACAAACATTCCATCATTAAACTACAAAGATGCTAGTACATCAAAACAAACAAAAACAAACGCTGTAAGTGTAAATATTTCAGGCTCCCAAAATGATAATCGTTTCGCTAGTCTTGACTATGAAGAAAGTCATACTGAGGAGGAAGAAAATAATGAAAACAACAATAATAGCGATCCAAACCCACCGTCTATATTCATACCTTTTGTTGCTGATATTAGCGCAATGTTAAAATCTTTTAGTAAAATAATGCCTTCTTCTGAATTTCAATACAAGTCATTTAGAGATGAACAGGTCAGACTAATGATAAAAAAGGTTGTCCAAAAACCATCGGACAATATGATATATTTTGTTCCTATTGAATTTTTAAAAGATTTACTTGAAAAAATTATTTTAATCATATTTTAAAAGTACATTTATAAATTATTTTGAATACATTACATTTGAATTTAACGGTTATTATCTTTGAAAAATTATTTCGATCATTTTTATAAACACATTTACAACACGAGTTTGGAATATTTCCCGAAGAAGGAATATTAATATTGGAAATATTCCAAATTCCAGGGGTGTTGAATTGGTTTGCTACAAGCAAGCCCTGCAAAAAAGTTAAAGTTCATTTTATAATATTTTCAACCGCCTACTGGCAATCATCATTGAACTTAAATATCAATAATATCAATTTTTTCTTTGCAAATTTTAAATCTAATCTAAACTTAAAATTTATAATACATATATCTTATCAAGTATCAATCAAAATTTATAATTTTTCATTAAATACTTAATAAAATTGTTTGAATTGCTAACAATTCATCTATTAAATTATACATTTGACATCCTCAATATACAATGTGAGCTCTCATAAACACACATACACACAAATGATTAATATATTGTCTCCAATTTATATTCTTGCTATTCATTCATTTATATAATTTCCTTTTTTTATGAGATGTTATATATTTTTAACAAGAATTGGTGTTCTATATAAAATTAAAGTCCACTCATTTCAACTATAAGCAATAAAATCCACACCAAACTTGTTCATGGTCCTTTACAGCTTAAATATATATAAAAAAACAGCCAGTTGACATCATTGTTTTCCCACCACAAAAAGTAAGATACCAAAGGAGAAATTAAAACAAGCGTAATCAGTGAAACAAGAATAGTCAAAGCGTAAGGGAGAAAAAAAAGTCCGGTTTCGCGATCGCGCACAAAAAACACACAAACAATAAAAAACAGGAGTTACAAAAAATTAATAAAACAATGACAACGATATAAAAAGCAAGCGGTAGTCTGCTTAGAGTTTGTGAATTTAAAACACAAAAACAAAACTGTGGAAAAATAAATATTTAAAATTGAATTCTTTAAAGAAATATAAAGAAAATTGTGCTAAGATAATAACAAGAAATATATAGTACATAAAAAAAGGGTGTTTAAAATACACAACGTAAAATTTTTTCTCTTCATTTTTAAAAGTTGAAGTAAACCAAATTTTATTAGTAAAAAAGAAAACAAAATCGGTTTTTTAACAAGAAAAGAACAAACGGAACGCTGTTACAACGGTTAAACGAAAAGAAGACAAAAAAAGAACAACAAAAAATTCTATCAAAAAACAACAAAAGACAACAAAGCAACGGTTAACAACAAACTGAGGTTAGTTAATTAAACTTAAATTAAGGAAGTATTGAAGTAAAAACCCATATAACACAAATTTATTATCAGTTACTTATTCACAAAAACATATATAAAAGTAAATTCCTGAAAAATAATTTGAAGAAAATACAAAATACAAAAAAAAGGTAATATAATAATTTTTTGTGCGACAACAAAAACAAAAGCCAGTGCAGTGTAAAACAATACAGTACGACACAAATAAATAACAAATATTGGTTATACTTATAAAAATAAAATAAAGAAAAAATAAAAAAAGGCGAAATTTTGCATCCTTGGTCAATAGCATCCGCAGTGGATTAGTCATATCTGCTAAATCAGGCAAAAACTTTCCTATATATGTTATTAAGCCTAAAAAACTGCGTACCTCATCTTTTGATTTTGGAGCTCGAAACTGCTGTATGATTTTTACTTTTTCCGGATCCGCAGTAAACCCATCTGCCGAAAGCACGTGTCCTAGGAACATAAGTTTTTTAGTCTTCCATACACATTTTTCTTGATTTAGGGTAACATTGTTCTTCCTTAAAATATCCATGACAGTCTTTAATGCCTTGTCATGTTCTTCATCGCAACTTCCAAACACTATAATATCATCGATATAGTTTAGTGTGTTTCGGCATGTCGATAGCATCCTTTCCATAATTTTCTGAAAAATTTCGGGAGCTGAGTTCACCCCAAACATCAATCGTTTCTATCTATACAATCCTTTATGTGTCACAAAGGTTGTGATTTCACGACTTGATTCATCCAACTCTATCTGATGATATGCGGATTTAAGGTCCAGTCTAGTAAAGATTTTTGCTGATTTCAATCTACTCATGAATGACTCAAAAGTGGGCAAAGGATAATTTTCACGAAGAATAGCACGATTTGCCCGTCTCATATCAACACAAATACGAATGTCGTTATTTCCTTTAAAAGCAATAACTATAGGAGAAATCCATTTACTTGGACCGAAAACAGGTTCTATAATATCAAGTCGTAATGCCTCATCTATTTTATTAGACACCTTCTCCTCAAGTGCAACAGGAACACGGCGTACTGGTTGCTGGACCGGATTTATGGAAGAGTCTATAGATAATGATACCTTAACTCCATGGATTTTTGGAAAGGGTTGTTTTTCATTTTTCTGAATTTGATTAACATCCAATCCCAATTTAAGCACATTTAGGCGAAGAGCTGTTTCCCTTCCCAAGAGAGATTGGTTCGCTTTCTTAATAACGTAAAATGAAGATATTATTTCTTTTCTATTACTAACGCATATCGGAGCGTCAAAAACCCCCATAATTTCCAATGGATCAATGGCAGCATATGCTTTGAGTCTTTTTTTCAGAATGTGAACGCATATTCCACATTACCGCTTCTGATACTTGTAATAAATTCCAATCGTTTTCGCTTATGAGGTTAAAACGGCACCCGGAGTCAATTATCATTGGGATATCTTTTCCACCAATAGTACAGCATATGTTTTCCTCTTTATGTTCATCATTCCCAATTTTAAAACAACCGAATTCTCGAATTTCTGAATTGGAATTATCCTCTTCTGCAACACAACGAACGTTTGTTATAGGCCGCCTTTTTTTTGTACGGTACATTGTTATCATTATCAAACTTCCTTTTCTTAGTTCTGCATCTTATTGCAAAATGTACCTGTAAAGAACACTTATTGCATTTTGCATTTCTGGCAGGACATTCAAAAGAATTGGACAAATGCCCCTTTCTTCCGCATCGGCTGCATTCGGTTGACGGCTGTGATTGGATATTGATTTTCGTGGAAACTTTGTTTACTTCCTCTTTCTCAGTGTGGAATAGCATGCTACGAGAAGTTTTGTTAATTTGCTCGTACACTTGGCATGCGTCAATAATTTCAAAGAGACTCTGCTTCTTCTCTAACAATCTCTTTTTCAGATCGAGAGGGGCCCAAGAATCTATTATTTTGTCTTTTAATGAAATGTCCTCAATTTCTTCTCTGGTATTGCCAAATGAACATTTTGTTACTTGTTGACGTAGCCGAAGCAAAATCTTATTGAAATTCTCGCCCTCAACAGCAGTTATATTCCGGAATAAATGCCGCTCAAATGTTGTGTTCCTTTTTGGAGAGAAATATTCACTTAGCTTTTCCACTAGAATATCATAACTTTTAATACCGTCCTTTCCGTCACTTTCTACCAATGCCCCAGGAATATTGAATATTACTTCCTGTAACTGGGGGCCACCTAACTGGGGGCAAAAGTTTATTCTTCTTCTTGACATCATCAACGATTTCTTCCGCTGCCAAATAAAGTCTAAATGATCTTAGCCATCTTTCCCATTCGTGTCGAAGAAGCGACTTCTCTATGGCATCACAAAGAAAAGGTTTTATAACTTCCGCCATTTTACCATTCAAAGGCACTGTAAAAATTTCCATTAAAATTAATCAACCTAAACTACACCACAGGTGCCAGTTAAATATGCCGAATTTAATCGGTAACATACTAATATTCAATCTTCCTCAGACAATTTAATTACACGCAATTTAATGCCCATTCACTTTTCGCAAATGTCAGCCGCAATTTAATGCAATTTGTGTTCTTCCACAAATTTAAAAAATTTATACGCAATTGAATGCTGTCTGGTATTCAACCAATCTAAAGAAAAAAATAATTAAATTTCATGCAATTTAATGCTAATATCAAATCTCCACAATTTACCACTCGTCGCCAATGTAATAACCTGTGGTTTATTATAATAAAACAATATGATTTTTATTAAACAAAAACTTAAACTTTTATTTCAAAATTACTTCTAGCTTATTTCACAAGTATATCTATAATGACACTTAACAGCTGATGATCAGCTAACAGTCAGTGTTGCCACAGTGTCTAATTTAACTTTTTCTATTTCTTGAGGGTTGGTACTTACTGTTCCTAAAAAAGTGCTTCTATTGGTTTCTTTTTTGTAGTAGAATGTATGGAATTGTTATACTCATAAACTGCTTTATACAATAGCTCTGGGAATGTTGTGTGTGAGTTCTCGGCTTTCAAGCAACGCATAACTTCCGAAAGCGTGGAATGGAACCTTTCAATCTGTCAATTACCACTGCTACTCTAAGGTGGAATTTTGAAAACTTTTATATTATATTGATTTTCTACCATTAAGATTATGGATGTTTAAAAGGCTTCTCGTTATCCATAACAATTATTTCTGGCATACCAAAAGAAACTATGAGCTTCCTTAGGGGTTCTTTAACATCTTCGACTACCCTAGACTTCAATATTCTTGCCTGCGCGAATTTAGAGAATTTATCTATTGCGGTCAATACTTTCTTTCTTTCTGCCATAAAAATATCCATATGTATGATTTTTCCAGGAAAAAGAATATATTGGAGTCTCTTGAAGCGTGATTTTGTTAGGGTGTCTATCATACTTATTTTCCTTACACACTTTACAAAGACTGGTGATTCTCTTTATTTTAGAATGCATATGAGGGAAATAAAATTTAGTAAGCAATTGTTTATTGTTCTCTCTACTATTTCTATGTGCTCTATTATGTTCATTGATAATTTCATTTTCTTGCTCTCCTTCATTCTTCAGATCTGTTACTATATTCCGAGAATATCTAGCTCTGTACTGTGTAAAATTTTCCCTGTAAATTTCCAGTAACTTCCCCAAAATGTCATCAGATGTTTTTATGCAATTATTAACGGATGGGCTTAAAAATTGTCTTAAAAGATTTGTGAGAGAGTCAGTGGTGATGTTGGGTTCATTTATAATGTGCCTGTGATATGTTAGAAACACGATTTAAAACTTATGGGATGCTTGGCCTTCTTCATTTGATATAAAAATTTGATTTTTAGAGGCATTTATTGAGGCTTTAGTAAACTGTTTTAGATTTTCTGATGAACTGTCATCACTGTGTTGAGTTGCAGTCAACGTATTTATTTGAGGATTGTCATTAGATGGCCTAGATAAGGCGTCGGCAGCTACATTAGAAATGCTAGGCTTATAATGCAATTCATAGTTGAAATCTTCAAGAAATGCTTTCCATCGTTTTAATTTGAGATTTAAATTTTTGTTATTCAATGCATACGTTAGAGGAAGGTGGTCAGTAAAAATTTTTACGATTGCAGGCCCGTAAAGATAGCTCCTTAGCGATTTTAACGCCCATACAATGGCAAGAAGCTCCTTTTCATTTGTGGCGTAATTCTCTTCCGCTCTACTAAGGGTTCTTGATAAAAATGTAATTGGTCTGTTGTCTTGAGACAATACGGCTCCCAAGGCATAATTCGAAGCATCTATCGTTAAAACAAATTCTTTTTTAAAGTCCGGGTACGCTAACATCACATTGTCAGAAGTCAATGTGGTTTTTAATTTTTTAAACGCATTTACTGCTTCTTGGTTGAGATCAATTTCTATTTTTTTGACGTATGTTTAGACGAACGTACTGCCTCCCCTCTTTGAAGCATTGTCAGGGGCTTAGCGATTTTAGCGTAATCCCTGATAAAGCGCCTATAGTAGTTTGAAAGTCCTAAGAACGATCTTAGATCTTTCAACGTTTTCGGCGGTGGGAAATTCAAAATTGCTTCGACTTTTTTGGGATTTGTTTTTATACCCTTGTCTGAGATAATAAACCGTAAGAATTCCACTTCGCGCTTTAAGAATTCACATTTGTCTAATGGAACTTTCATGTTTGCAAGTTCGAGAGTTCTGAAAATTTTGTCTAGATTCCTATAGAGGAAGTTTTTGATGAAAATAATGATGTCATCCATATAAACAAAACATATTTCCCCTATATGTTCCCTCAATATGTCATCCAGTGTTCGCTGAAATATAGAGGGAGCGTTTTTCAGCCCCAATGGCAGCCTGATAAACTCGTATTTATCATTGTTTACTGAAAAGGCTGTTTTATTTCTGTCGGCTTCATTCAGCGGTATTTGATGGAACCCGCTTTTAAGATCTATTACTGAGAAGAACTTATTTTGTCCGAGTTGTGCAAAACGTCATAGATCTCCGGAATAGGATATTTGTCCGGCACAGTTTGTTCATTCAGTTTCCTGTAGTCGATGACAATTCTAAATTTTCTTTGCCCTGATGCGTCAGCCTTTTTAGGTACAACTCAAATTGGTGAGTTATAGGGCGATCTAGAAGGCCGAATAATGCCTTTTTTCAAGAGGTCTTGGATCTGTTTTTCGACTTCCTCTTTAAGGTGCATCGGGTATGGATAATATCGGGAATAAATTGGTTCCTGGGTCTTCGTTTAGATTTCCGCGACTACAGCCGTTGTATATGTCAGAATTTCGTCCGGCTCACTGAATAGTGATTTATGATTTTGAATTACGTCTTCTAATTAATTTTTTGTTGTTCTATCAAGTGGCTTGAACATTAATTCGAACATTAGGTCGAACATTAATGTTATAACCTGATTGTGAGACTTTTTTTTAATTCTAATTTTAAGTGATCTGTTTATTAGCATGTAATTTTCTGCTGAGTAAACAATAGCTGATAGGTCCCTGAGGCTATCATTTCCTAAAATACAAAATACCATGAAAAGATTTCAGCGTTGGTAATAGAAAAAAAGTTATTTTATTAGCATGCTTTTCAAGCAAATTTATGAAGGTGTGATGAGTGATTTTGTTATTTCCACCCACCGAGCTTGCGACGAAAAGGTTTTGGTTTGGTAAGGGATTTTTAACTAAACAGGATTGTATATAATTTTTGTTCGAACCAGTGTCTATTTGAAAGTTAAGGATTTGTCCGGTACTCGTCCTACATTCAAAGTAAGGTGAGGAGGAATGCATTAACTTAAAAAATGGATATCCGCGAAGTCTTGGATTTCAAATTGATTAACATTCTCGGATGTGTTCGCTTGGTTCTGTAAGTACTCGTCCAATCTTGGTAACTTCTCTTCGTCTTCGTAGTTCAATAGTTGATCTTGATAATGTTCTTCACTAATGTTTTCCCTTCCTTCTGTCTCCAAATGGAAATTTCTTTGTAATTTCGGGCGACTTCGGAATTGTTCTGATTGGATGGGTGGTCTTTTACCGAAAAATTGACCATTTTGAGCTGGTCTATTCATGTAGTTAACAGCCTTTGTTCTTATAGAAGAATCCACGTCTATAGGTTCGGGGCGTGGCTGTGGTTTTGGCACAGTTGGTCTTGGAGGAATGAATCTTGGGTTTTGATAACCCGGGGTCTGTGGCATTTGGTTGAAATTACTATGATATAGCCTTGGATTCAGTGGTCTGTACTGGTTATGATTAACCGAAAGTTGCGGTATATGCTCCAATTGTGGATAAAAGCTTTTCCTATTTTTGTCCTGATACGCTTTGTTTGGTGGTTGAGATATAGGTCTATTGGAGTTGTTTTTGTTAGTTTGGTTATGCAAATGTGCAAAGTGTGATCTCGCAAACTGATTTTCCATTTAAAGGTACAAATGAAGTGCTTGCGGAAGATCCTTTAGTTCCTTTATTCCCAGGTGCTATGACAAATTACCTCTCAAACCTCTAGTGAAAGTATCTAATGCCTTATCTCTGTATGTTTGAGCGAGAAGGTCTAGTGCCTCCTTACCTACGTCCATACATGACAACTTGTTCATAATAAGGGAAAGGTGTGAGTATACCTGTTGATAATACTCTTGTTTGGTACTATTATATTGAACTAGCGTACTCAATTGGTACTCCAGCGCTGTCAAGTCCCTCTTATCAGCATAGTGTAGAGCTAA
This sequence comes from Wohlfahrtia magnifica, assembly GCA_023159175.1. Taxonomy (NCBI): domain Eukaryota; kingdom Metazoa; phylum Arthropoda; class Insecta; order Diptera; family Sarcophagidae; genus Wohlfahrtia; species Wohlfahrtia magnifica. The sequence continues at coordinate 152,797 of JAKWBJ010000296.1, forward strand.
ATATTTCTAGATACAGTCCCAGTTTAGTGGTGTATTACAGGATTCGAGTACGGTATCCGCACTGCCTGTAATCTTGTTCCTAATCGTACTTAGAATCGCAAAATATTTTGGGGTCCCTTTTACTGAGTCATACAGTCTAAGGATCCTATCTACACTTTTCTTCCAAGAGCTGAATTCATTGCAACTGCCCGAAAAATCCCTCAAACTCTTCACAACGTCTGGTATTTTATCTAAATCTCTCAAATTATTTCTAAACCTGTCATCTATCGTTTGGTCTTCTCCTGTAAAGTCCGCGTTGGGATCTAAAAGGTTTTTTATTGCAATTTGGCACTGCTGTGCACAAATTCTTGCAATCGTCTCCTCCATGTTACCGATATCTATGCGTCCTACTTCCGGAGGATTTGGTGCACTTAGAACTGGGGTTCTGATTAAATTGCTTCGATTGGACATTTTAATTATCTCATTTTCTTGGTTACTACTGAGGCGTGAATTTCGCTATTGGAGGGTCCCGTAGGAATCGCAATTGTTACTGTGTTGTGTCTTTTGTGTGTGTAACGTCTCTGTTTCTATTGGAGGGTCCCGTAGGAATCGCAATAGTTACTATGTAGTGTCTTTTGTGTGTGTGTAACGTCCCAGTTTCTATTGGAGGGTCCCGTAGGAATCGCAATAGAATTACTAAATTTCTACTTATAAAGGTTCAATTAGTTTCACTTATGATTATGTTTTCAATTCTTAAAGTAAAATAAAATTTTTCTTTAGAAATAATATTTTAACTTATACCTATGTATGTATATTTGCTGAATAAAAAGGTTTTATTTTAAATATATAAGGGGTTTCATTTCAAAAACAAAGATTTTGGTTGTTAAAAAAAATTTCAGTTTATCTATATTAATTTTTAATATATCTTTCTTAGATTTGTTTAAGTATTTATGGATTTTCACTTACAAAAATTTTTGTTTAATTTAATTTCTCTTCTTTAGCTTTGTTTTAAATAATTATGAATTTTCACTTTTAATTTAAAGGTATTTATGTTTGTTTAAGTATTTATGGATTTTCACTTACAAAAATTTTTGCTTAATTTAATTTCTCTTCTTTAGCTTTGTTTTAAATAATTATGAATTTTCACTTTTAATTTAAAAGATTTATAATTATGAATTTTTTTAGGAATTTTTAAATTTGAAAAAGAAAAAATTTAACTTATCTTCTTAAACTTTACTTTTTTAATATTCATAAATAAAAATATATTTAATCTTACACTAGAGCGGCAAGCATTTCCACGATGAAGCTGGTGAGGGGGTTTTTAATCCTTTTCCTTGGGTACTTGGGTAACCGTCTCCACTCCTAGTTCTTCACCTAGAACGTGTGCTGTTCTATCTATGGATGCCTTGATTTGCTGACGTATCTTTTGCTGCCTATGGGGTGCTTTGTTGAGGTATCTTTTGCAGCCTATGTGGTGCTTTATTTACGGGTTTCTTTCCTCGTTTTGCAGCCTATGGGGTGCTGTTATCGAGGACGCACGCCAGTTAAATAATTTTATATTATTTTGGTTTAAAAAAAATATTTTTTTATTCACATTTATTTCATTATTCACATCACTATCACTAGAATACAATTTTAAAACTGAACTTAAAATTAATTCTTAAACTTAATTACGGTTTGGTTAAAACTGCAAGATCTGCACAATAAACAATTTTCCATAAGCGTGTTACAAAAGACTGCTTATTAAAGAAAGACTATAAAAGGTATGTCTTGCGCAATATTCGATAAGTGTGTTGACAAATATGCTTATTGATTAATATTGTAAAATGTGGAATAAAAGAGTTTGGTAATTGTCTGGAAATGTGTCAGCAAAAATGAAATTAATGTTTTTTACATTAGCGTATATGTATATGCATGAATAAAGCAAAAAGAGTTTGAGTCAAAGTCATGCTATTTTTGCTTTGTTTTTGTTAGGTACTCTTTTGCGTTGATGATCGAGTTACGTTCTCTTTCAATTCCTCCGCGTGATATTCTATTTAATACTATTGCGGCTCACAAGAGAAGTGGAAAGGAAAATCTCTTCTCTTAAATTATTAACCAATTTGGTTAGTAATTATAATAAAGTCTATTACTAATATATCTCGTGGTAATTTCGTTTTACATTTTATCATTTACTAATTTATATAATTACACTATTAACACTATTATTCAATATCTTTTATAATTTAAAATAAATTTGATACATACATTCATATTTCTCTGTATTTTCGAAACAAATTCCGGAAATTTTATACCGGTTGCCCTTAAAATTGTCAGTTCGATTAACCCTTTCAAGAAATTCGGTTAAATTCAGTACTCTATTTATCTTTAAATTTTTTGAAGCTAGATACCACATCTAGTGCCATCGTTAGGCCTTTAACCCCTACATTTTGGTAGTATAGAAGAAACAATTGCGTACCGGTGAATCGGCGATATTTATCGTCACCGGGTTTTTCGTTATTCACAAGTGTAAGAATACGTGGAATCGTTTATACCCTATTTTCCATCGTTAAAACCCTCTTGTGATTTATTTGAGTGTTTTGGCCCCTACAATAAGCCCTATTAGACCCACTTTCATTCACCCCAACACTAAACCTTGAATATTTGAATTCGCAAAAAAATGATTTCTAAGTTTCGCGATACTACCTCTAATGCTAAGGAACATTTTCGCTATGATTCCGATCATTTACTGCTGTTTTGTGAGAGATTTTAAGCTACCCCACCAGAGGATCAGACTGAATCCATACTGGAGGTAAAATTGAGGGGTATAGACATCAGATGGGACAGACTTGACGGCTCTTACGAGGCAATTATGATTTCTGAAGATGATTTGATCACACCTGAGATAAAGCAGACATTTAAGGATAGATATAACCTTTGTATGGAACCATATTACCAGAGTCATGCATAGATACTGAACCTCTCGAAGATGTTAATTTGTCAGACTCAAGTGATTGTATTAAACTCCCTCCATGCGGTACTGAGGTCTTCCGGGGCAGTTATGAACAATGGCCTTAATTTCAGAACATCTTCACAGTGCTTTATATAAATCACGCTAAATTAACCCCAGCGACAAGACTTTACCATCTTCGCAATAAAACAAGAGGTAAAGCAGGAGCAATTGTAAAGAGATATCCCCTATCGCACGAAAACTTCGAACTTGCATGGAATGCATTACAAACCCGCTATGAGAACAAACGCGTTTTCGTAGATAATCAGATAGAAGTATTGTTCGATATATCTTCAGCTACTTCCGAGAATAGTGAGTCAATTAGAAGGGCACAATCTTCTGTAAATGACTCCCTAGCATCTCTAGCCACCCTTGGTGTCGAAATACAAAGTTAGGACCCCATTCTTATTCGGTTAATATCCACTAAATTACCCAATTTGACATTAGCTTTATGGGAACAGTCGCTCACATCCCCTCGTGAGCTCCGTAAATGGTCCCAAATATCACAATTCTTAATAGACCGATATGAGGCTTTGGAACGACTAACAAGTATAAAGAATCCAAGAGGCTCATTGAATCTTACGAATACAGAGTCCTCCAAAGTGCAAACATATGTTTCACAGGATTACTTGGACTCAATGTACAAATTGTGCAATGGTGATCACCCCCTCAAAAACTGCCCCACATTTAAAGCATTCTCTGTGCAACAGAGAATAGGCTACGTGTTTCGGAACAAATATTGCAATAATTGCTTGGGAATGTCGCACATAAAAGCAAATTTCAAGAGTAAATATACTTGCATCTATTGCAAAAAAAAAACACATCATACATTACTGCATATGTCGAAACCATCCACTAGTGCGGCTCCAAAGATTGAAGGATCTCGTGCGGAAAACAACACAAATAAAAGCTCGAGTGTTCGGAGTACACCTCCCATCGTTACTCAGAGAAATAATCGGTCTGATAAATAAAAAATACAGGCTAGTTGCTCTTCAAGCTCTGAAAATATTCTACTGCGAACGGCCCTGATGCAGATTGAATCGAGAGGAGATCGTTTTACAATACGAGCTCTAATAGACCCAGGATCTCAAAGGACATTCCTGTCTGAAAAGATTAGAAACCGTCTTCAACTGCCTTACAGCAAGTCTCACTTTGAGATTGTTGGTATTGGCGGCCAGAAGCAATCGGCGGACAAAAAATGTGCACTCGCTCTGCATGTTCGTAGGACAAGGACAAAAATTCCAATAAGGGCTATTGTTCTGCCAAAGGTAACTAAATGCCTCCCATCTTACAGTTTTGAGGTTCCATACTCAAAGGAACTTGCGGAGCTAGATTTAGCTGACCCAATGTTTAATAAAGCTTTGCAAATAGATCTCATTTTGGGCAATGACTACGAGCAATTTATTAATATTGACGGAATAAAAAGAAACATCTGTGGTAAAACATCCGCGTATAACATTATTTTTGGTTGGGTGCTCAGTGGTCCCATTGAAACTCGCTCTACACAATCCTTTTCATTGATAACTATCTCTGAAACTTAGGATCTCAACTCTCTCTTGAGGAAATTTTGGGAAGACGAGGAAATACCCACATCCCGTATTAAATCAGCGGAAGAAGAATACTGTGAGAAATTTTATAATGAGACAACCACTCGTCATAAGAATAGTAGGTACATCGTAAGACTTCCATTCAAACGCGAGTTTCCCGATAAAATCTATCTAGATTCCTCTAGATTTATTGCTCTCGCGCTATATTCTCAAATGGAGAAAACTCTAGCCAAAAATTCAGAGCTACGATCACAATACAATGAAGTAATGCAGGAGTACTTGGATTTGGAGGAAACTAAATCTCAGGAAATTAAGTCTAGAGAAAAATATTACTCACTCTACTTGCCCCATTATGCAGTAGTGCGACCTGACTACAGGGCAACTAAGGTCAGAGTTGTACTTAATGCCTCCAGAAAAAAAAATCACATTTTGCCATCAATGATGTTTTTTACACGGGGCCCACTCTTCAAAATGATTGGTAACTATAATTCTGAACTAGAGAAAGTATAAGTACGTCTTTAATGGCGATAAAAAAAGAAAAATCGCCAGATTGTACTGCACCCTAAAGATAGGCCTTTCCAAAGAATTCTATTTCAGAATCGAGAGAATGAGCCGGTAAAAGATTTCCAACTTAACACAGTGACCTTTGGAGTTAAGTGCGCCCCTTATTTAGCGATACGAACTCTTCTTCAACTCGCATCAGATTCCGAGTTGCAATTTCGCAAGGCTTCTAGTATTCCAAGATCAGAAAGGTATGTCGATGACATTCTGTCCGAAGGACACTCTGTCGAGGATGCACTATCTGCTCCAAATCAGCTTATGGATGTACTCAAATCAGCTGGATTCCCTTTGAAAAAGATACGACAAATAACCCACAATTACTTTCTCATTTACCCGAGGAAGATTTATATGATTCCGAATTCCTGCGCTTTCAGGAGTCGAGTTCTGCGAAAACTCTCGGAATAAAATGGAATGCACTTTCAGCTGCATCCACATATAGTTTCTCCCCACTTGAACAGTCTACCAATAATACAAAACGAAAGATTTTGTCGGCAGTTTCAAAAATCTTTGATCCAGCTGGTTGGCTGGCGTCCATAGTTATAAGAGCGAAAACCCTAATGCAACAGCTATGGCTGGAAGCATTAGATTGGGATGAGGATATTTCACCCGAATCCTTAAGGCTATGGAAAAAGATCGTTTCAAATCTCTCTCGGAATCCTTCAGATTCCATTCAGATTCACGGATTTTGCGATGCATCCAAAACAGCATATTGTGCTACAGTTTACATAAAGTGCCAGATGCGCTCCCACACCATCTCTATAAATCTCTTAATGGCGAAATGTAAAGTAGCACCCATTCAGACAGTTTGTCTCCCGTGATTAGAACTGAATGGTGGTGTATTGCTGGCAAATCTGATTGAATATGTACAAAAATCTCTCAGCTTTAATAACACAGAAATTTTTCTATGGACTGACTCATCTATTGTTCTGGGATGGCTATCTAAACCCCCTTCAACATGGGAAACTTATGTTGCGAATAGAATATCTCGAATTTATCGTCTTGTTTCAAAGGCAATATGGCGTCATGTACCAACTCAATTTAACCCTGTTGATCTAGGAACTCGTGGAATGTTCTCAAATGTGTCGTATGGTGCAAACTGAATTTTTCATATTCAGATTAAAACCCCTGTAAAGAAAATAATCCGCAATTGCAGGACATACATTATATACAGGCAACGTTCTTGCACTCAGATAATGGCCCCATTACTACCAGAAAGGAGTAGTCTATCACCCCATTTCAAGTTTCTGGTGTTGATTTCGCTGGCCCATTTGAAATAAAGATATCTCTCTTTAGAAAGTCTCCCTCATTGAAAGCTTATGCAAGCAAATTCGTTTGTTTTAGTACAAAGGCAATACATTTAGAACCATGCTTAGAGTTATCCTCAGCAGCATTCAAAGCGGCATTTTCTCGCTTCGTTGGGAGGCGAGGGCTAGCCCAAAAGGTAGTTACGGATAACGGCAGAAACTTCTTAGGAGCTAGCAAAATATTGGAGAGGGAATTTGCTGAATTAGTGGACAGTGTGGCAAAGGAGACGGCTCAAAAGTATATTACTCATGGATTTGAGTGGAAATTCATACCACCGCACGCTCCCCACATGGGTGGTTTATGGGAGGCTGCTGTTAGAAGTTTTAAATTCCATTTTAGACGCGTCGTTGGCTCCCAGAAATTAACTTTCGGTGAATTTTCCATAATCCTCGCAAAAATTGAAGGCATACTCAATTCTCGACCAATTTCAGCGTTATCGGAAGACCCTGCGGATTTGACAGCACTCACTCCCGGACACTTATTAAGAGGGGTTCCCATAATGGCTTTCCCGGAAAAATTTAGCGAAAATATATCATTGATCAACAGATGGGGAAAAATTGAAAGCTGTTCACCACTAATTTTCTATTCGGTGGAAAGAGGATTATCTGAAGTCCCTACATCAACGATACAAATGGAAAAATTCAACTACCATTATACAAGTTGGGGACCTTGTCGTAATAATGGACTACCTACTACCTCCATGCGAATGGCGTCTGGGAAGGATCGAAAAGACGTATCCCGATTCAGATGGCAATGTACGCACTGCTGACGTACGCACTGCAGCGGGAATAGTGACAAGACCCATTGTCAAACTTTGTTTTTTGCCCTATCTAAACCAAGAGAGTTCTCATTGGAAAATATATAATTTAATTCCCATTTCTATCTGTAATTCTAACCGTAGCTTAAATATTCGATTCCCCATCTGTAACTTAAAACACTAGCTCATAATTTTCCATTTGAAAGGAAGAAGAAAGTCTTCTATAACTAAAACCTCTTCACCATACATATATTTTTCATCAATTCTTCTCATACTTATAAGTTACTTGATTAACCATATTTTATTTTTTCTACACTAGGAATAGAAGAAGTAAATCGTCACATCTGAGAATGAACCAGCGAACAATTCGCTTAGATCCGGATATCTATGAGTGCGGTTTCACGCGTTAAGGTTCTGTCGCAAGTTCCTAAACATGATTGTGAAGAAGAGAGAAGCTGTGGTAGAGAAGCACAGATATTGCGAAGAAGACCTAGAAGTCATACTTTAAGGGGATGTACTTCAATGGCCACCTGTCGGAAGTGTGATAAATTCCACCACTCCCTTCTTCATTTAAGCCTACATCCTGTCAAGAAGAAAATAAAGACTCAGAAACTACGTCAACGTCAGTCAACAAAAAAACCTTCCCTACAATCATCAAAGCCAAAACCGTCGAGCAAACCGGCAACAACATCAGCAAAACCAGACACCAAGTTAATTGTGGAGGCAATTTGTTCTCTGACCCACGTCTTGCGTACTGATTGGATTAATGTTGACGTACGTCAAGGCCGGCGCCATGTACAAAAACCTTTGGACAATATGATATTTTTTGTACCTATTGAATTTTTAAAAGATTTACTTGAAAAAATTATTTTAATCATATTTTATAAGTATATTTACAAATTATTTTGAATACATTATATTTGAATTTAATGGTTATTATCTTTGAAAAATTATTTTGATCATTTTTATAAACACATTTACAGCACTAGTTTGGAACATTTCCCGAAGAAGGAATATTAATATTGGAAATATTCCAAATTCCAGGGGTGTTAAATTGGTTTGCTGAAAGTAAGCCCTGCAAAAAAGTAAAAATTAATTTTATAATATTTTCAACCGCCTACTGGCAATCATCATTGATCTTAAATATCAATAATATAAATTTTTTCTTTGCAAATTTTAAATCTAATCTAAACTTAAAATTTATAATACATATATCTTATCAAGTATCAATCAAAATTTATAATTTTTTATTAAATAGTTAATAAAATTGCTTAAATTGCTAACAATTCATCTTTTAAATTATACATTTGACATCCTCAATATACAATGTGAGCTCTCATAAACAGACATACACACATATGATTAATATATTGTCACCAATTTATATTCTTGCTATTCATCCATTTATATAATTTCCTTTTTTATGAGAAATTATATATTTTTAACAAGAGTTGGTGTTCTATATAAAATTACAGTCCACTCATTTAAACTATAAGCAATAAAATCCACATCAAACTTGTTCAAACGTAAAACCTTATATTATAATTGTTACACATTTAAAGAACAAGAATATTAAGTTTCATATCAATTGAAGCAAGAACGATCGTAAAAAATAAAACATAAAAAACTTACATCATTCCACGCCAATCACTGATATTAGGTACGACATTGAGAAAAACTTTCATAAAGTGCGAAACATTACCAACGTTCGTAGTAGAGTAACAAAAAAACCACTTCCAATGTTCTTCGTTGATTTGGAACATGACTTAAATAACAAAAACGTGTATAGTATTAGAGATATTAATATCGCCATTGTCACCATTGAACCCCCAAGAAAAACTACCGACCTTGTGAAATGTCACAGATGTCAAAAATTCGGACATATCAACATTTATTGCCGTAAAGGAGTGAAATGTGTAAAATGTGGTCTAGGTGATTTAACAATCGGTTGTAAAAAAATATTGAAGCTCCACCGCGTTGTGTTAACTGCCTCCAATACCATTCAGCAAATTGCAAAGGCTGTATAGTTTACAAGCAAATTTTAAGAAACAAATTGCAAAATAATAATCTTTTGCAGAAGAGATAAAACAATAAATATATATTTAACAATGAAGATTACCCAAATCTACTAAACCAAAATATAAACACCAATACCAATCAAAACAATCAATTTTAATATTCCGAAATTTTACGCAATCCACAGCAAATAAATCCTTTTTAAAAAATCTGAAATTAATCGAAAACCAAATAGAACAGACTAATAAGTTAATAAATATGATGTCTCTTTTAATATCAAAATTATGCAGCTAAATCTAAGAATTGCAATATGGAATACCAATGGATTGTCCAATCACACCCTAGAGGTAGAAACATTTCTACAAACTAATTTTATTGATACCCTCCTAGTATCGGAGACTCATTTTACAGAGAGCTCATTTTTTAAGATAAAAAGCTTCGACTTAATAAAAGCTAACCATCCGGAAGATAGAGCACATGGTGGGGTAGCAATACTTATAAAATATCAATTAATTACTTATTGACCAATCTTAAAAAACCAAATCTTAAAAAACTTTCCTTCAATAGAACTGGAAGACGTGGAAAATTATACACAGAATATATAAATAATAAAAGATCATTTAAATCATTCAAAAAACCCTTTGAACATCGATCTAAAAATGGTAAGAATTGGTAAGAATTGCTAAAAAATTTACCAATAATTGTCTAATTAGTTTGTGTCGTTTTTCATTTTAGTACCCCAAGACGATGATCACATTAATGAAAAGTCTCCGTTATAATGACGAGCCACCGGAGGAGGCTAAATAAGGATTTTACCAAATCAATAAAGACCAACCAATGGACGAAATATTTTATCTTTGGATTTTATGTATGTCCCATTTGGGTAGCTGTATATCTGTATACTGAAGTATAATATTGTAATTTATTTATCCCTAATGTATCCTTCATTTTCTGTTTTTGCTAGATTGATATCGATTTTAACAAAATATTTGGAACAAATGATAGCGTGCTAGCTTGGAAAGATAATATTATGAAACTTTTCAAGCACTTGAATAATCCATATAATCCGTATAGACGATCTTGATAATGGTAATGTCTTTACTGTAATGGGTAAATACTTAATTTCTAAATTCCGAAAATACTTATGTTGCCAACACTACCTAATTTGTTAAACACGTAAGTAATTGCAAAGTGAGGCAGAAGGCAAAAGGCAATACAAAGCCTATATAGTGCGTGATTCAGAGGGCGATTTTATATGTATAAATGGAACGATTCAGTTGTTAAAAAACCATCTACCTTAATTATTAAGGACAAAGCAGCCTATACAGCCATTTATTTTAGGTCTGGTGGACATAAAGACACTTAAAGTTGCAAAATATTGTTACGACAGTAAGGTTGCGCACCACAGCGCTTTTTACATCGCTGAAATAAATAAACAAAAGCTGCAAGAACAACTATACGTGCTATTTACAAATAACCAAATCAACGATAACAACCATTAGCAAAGACAAAGTAAATAAAAATAATACGGCAACAACAATAATTAAGCAGCAAAGAAAACAAGTAACAGACAATAAACAAGCAACAACAAATACTAAGAGCTGAAAGGGTAGATGTTTACATACGCATCGCTAAAAAAGAACTAAAAAGAAATTAAAAGAAAGAAATGGAATCTACCTGAAATATCGAGAGGTTCGAGAGCTTTCTATGTATTGTTTACTCAGTCATATAAAAAGCACATCGATGCGAACAGCAATCATTTTATGTGTCGTAAACTCAGCGAGTGGAGTTTTAAGTAAAGTTAACTCTGCGAAAGTGTTATTGGTGTGAAGAGTGTTTATAAAGAGTAAACTCGTGAAGCTAGTAGTGAAGTAAAAACCAGTTTAGTTGGAGCTAACTCAGTAGAGAGAGCTAAGTGTGGATAACCTCTGGTTGAAAAGGTTGTGATCGAACCTAAGTTGTAACTACGATCGGGTTGGAAGATCTTTAAGTAGAAAGATCTGTCGAGTAATTGTTGTTGGTTACAAGATTGTAAACAGACAGAGTAATTAAGAATAAAAATTGTTATTGCCTGTAAAAAGGTTACAAGCGGTGGTGCACAAAACTGTGTTGAATAAAGGATTTTTTAATTAAAACCAAATACAACATTTATTTTATTTTAACTACAATCTACGTACTCATAAAAACACGTTTTTAAATAGGTAAAAAACGTAACAATCAGGTCTGTTCTAGAATCCGAATACACTCGAAAGTGAATTACTTCAGCATTTTTCTTGTTCTGTATTTCACATCCACATTTTTTTATTCGTTTTCAATTCGAGTAGTAAAGGGTTGTTGAAATAAAACGAATGGACTTTAATTTTATATATGTTATAATATTAGCAAAAGAAAAATTTTGATTTTAACATCAGACTTTCTTTTATTAATTAAATTTTGATAAAATATGTTGCTTTTAAACAAATATAGTAAATAGATTTTATTTTTTATTTATATTTTCCAAAATTAAAACATTTTGTTTGTATTTTGTTTTCCTTTTAACAATTTTGCTTATGTTCGAAATCACAAAGTTGCCGTACTTATTAAAATTGTATATGTCAAAGTTTTATGATTTAAAACTTAATGCAAAAAAAATTATAATGACGAAAAAGATACAATTTTCTAAAAGAAAAAAAATCAGTTTCATTTATTTATATAATTTTAAATGCACAATCACAAGATAACAACCGCATTTGTTTTTATATTATTGTATAATACCTATGGCAACGCTCTTTCATATAACATATTGTTCTTGTCAAAATTAAAAAAATAAATACCGCTCATAAACATTTTCAAAAATAATAGAAACATTTTAAAAGTTAAGTTTTTTCTGAGATTTAAATATGTAAGTAATAAAAATATTTAGAAAAAATTCTTTTAATAAACATAAGGGGAAAACATAAAAGCCTCACGCAGGATAAAATCTTTTTGGAATTTATGACCGACCACCCGGATTTAGCTCGCGGTTTTTGTAAGGGTGACAAAGTGGCGCAGGACGAATTATGGGAACAGTTGGCAAACATGCTCAACGGTGAAGGTCCGCTTTTGAAAGATGTCGCTGGTTGGAAAAAGGTATTAGGTACGAACATTTGTTAAAAATTCTTGACGTCATTTTTGCATTTGTATTTATATAGGCGTGGATAGATTGGAAAGGAAACATCCGCCGAAAATTGGCTCATAACAAAACGAAAGCTCATGCGACAGGTGGTGGTAACTTTACAGATCATAACATTCTGCTTGTAAAGTTGACATTTTATGGTATACCATATATTGAAATAATTTATTTTTAATAAAAAGCTATATAAGTTCATTAGGATCTGTTCTATATGTGGTTCCCCACGGAGGCATACTTGGACCGTTGTTATTTAGCATTTTCATTAACGATTTAAATAACCTTCAACATACTGGAAAAAATTCTATGCATGTAAACATGAAAATGTAGTCAAAGCTTATATGGAACGTGATGCTGCTTTGATATATGAGTTTGCCCGAATGAATAAACCTCTATTAAACGTAGCGAAAACGCAATTAATAAGATTCAAGCCCAGTGTCATATTAGTAATGATTTTTCAATTTTTTTAAGGTCAATTAATCATGGAGATCGGTTTAGTAAAGCATTTGAGTATATCCCTTGATCCCTTGTTTGGGATCAGCACTTATACTACCTAAGGCCGAAAATTGCCCAGACTGTTGAAGTTTTATACAAAGATAAAAATCAGTTTGATGAAAAAGTTGAATGAAGTTGATGAAGTTTTATACAAAGATAAAAATCAGTTTGATGAAAAACTAAGCTCCTAATTTACACCGCCTTAATACAAAGCTATTTGAACTATTTGGCTATACTCTATGTATGGAGAAAAAGTAATGAATTAAAATATCTCCAGCGTATGCAAGATAAAGCTTTGAAAATATACTATACTAATCTTCCCATATCTTATCCATCAACTCTGTTGTATACTGATACCACATGCCAAACTATTTTACAAATTCATGGTTTTTATAAATTTTATCATGTAATTTATGTTTTTAAGTGTTTGCACAACATTGGGCACCAGACAATTGAACTTAAAAGGAAAAATATTAAAATAAATAGAATAAATAATGGAAACTACAGTCGCTTGGTGTAGGCTGGAAAGATTAACGCAGCGTATAGAGTAAATGGATAGCCGTGAGTTTAATAACTTGCCATTAGACCAGAGGTGCGCAAAAAGAGCGAAACACTTAAAATAATAAATACACTGAAGTTAAAATGCTGTTTGAAAATAGGTGTTCATACAAAGTATAGACATGTAAAGCGTGTTTTTTATAGAGGTATAGAACTTTAAGTTGGCATTACTTTTCAAGATGGCGACCGATTTAACAGCTGTCAAGAGATTTATTCTCAGTGTGGTTTGGCAATTTATCATGAATAGACTCACGCCCGGCGTAGATTCGTCGAGTGGCCCAAAACGAGATTACCGTTATTCCCGATTTTCATAAGCGAATTTTGTTTAGCGATGAAGCGCACTTCTGGTTGAATGGCTACGTTAACAAACAAAACTGCCGCATTTGGAGTGAAGGTAATCCTCAAGTGTATGTGGAAACACCGTTACATCCAAACTGACTGTTTGGTGCGCTTTATGGGCTGTTGGAATCATTGGTCAGTACTTTTCCAAAAACGATGGTGGCCTGAACGTTACAGTCAATAGTGATCGGTATAGAGCCATGATTACTAACTTTTTCATTCCTGAATTAAATAACCATGATGTCCAGGAGATGTGGTTTCAACAAGACGGCGCAACATGTCACACAGCTCGTACCACAATAGATTTATTGAAAGACACGTTTGGTGACCGCCTGATTTCACGTTTTGCACCTGTGAATTGGTCTCCAAGATCTTGTGATTTAACACCGCTAGACTACTTTCTGTGGGGCAATGTAAAGTCATTGGTCTATGCGGTAAAGCCACAAACGCTTGACCATTTGGAAGACAACAGTCGCTGTGTTATTGCCGATATACGGCCACAAATGTTGGAAAAAGTCATCGAAAATTGGACGTCCAGATTGAACAACATCCGCGCCAGCCGTGGCGGTCATATGCCAGAAACCATATTTAAAATGTAATGCCACAAGATTATCTTTCGGATAAATAAAATTCCTATCAATCGAATAATCCATCGTTGTTTTATTGCAACTTAAAGTTCTATACCTCTATAAAAAACACCCCTTATATATATATGTAGCTTATTATTAACACTTTTCGGTGTAGGCAAGCAAAATTTTAGCTCTCTTCAAAATCTCTTAAAATTATAAAAACACAAAAACATGCGCTACACCCCTTCTTCGTTGACGGTTAACAAGCTACTGAAGAAATTTTGTGGCTCACACACATATTTTTTGTTGTAATTATGGTTGCCGTTTGGAATAATGCAAATAATGCAAACAAATTGTTAATTTATTACAATTTCTTAAGCTTTTTATAGAAAAATATAACAAAAACAATTTTCCAGGAATTATAAAAGCAATATCAATAAATACTGTGTGATATTTAAATTGAAAGACTATGTAATAAAGGTTAGCGATACAGTTGATTTTGGTATATTTCAGAAAAATTTTTGGTTGGATTTTTTTTCTTTTAGCAACTCTGGTTATAATATTCACAAAAAGAATAAATAAACAGCCGAAAAAATTCGTCATCTGAACAATATAACGAGCATCGCTGCATTAGACTTACAAACAGTGTTGCCATAATTTTTTTTAGAAAAACTGCAAATTGAAATGAAAAATGAAAAAAACTCGAGTAAATCTCACCACAGTCATTAATTGAAAGCAAAAAGCTAAAATGTTTAAAACTGCAAAATCTGTACGATTAAAACAAAACATAAAACTTCAAAACTGCTCAATGCTTATAAAAACTACAAAATACATATAAATCTGCACATTTGGCAACGCTGCTTACAAATGATAAATATAATTTCTGTATTCAAAAAGAATTATGAAAAATACGTGTTGATTACAATAGAAGAGTTTTTAATATAGCGTTTTGCAAATTTCCTAACTAATGATCTCCTTTATCTATTAAAAGGTGGTCCAACCATAATGCACGATACTAATTGTGAGGCGCACCTTAACGTCAAGCATTTTGCCAAACCTAATTTCACATATCTTTGTTTCAGTGTTTGACAAATTCAGCCATAGTGTGGTACACAATTGAGCAGCGCGTTAAGATTGTGGAAGCTTTTTACGAAAATTGGCACTCAAATCAAAATGAATTTCCTGCACTTCGTGAACTTTTGGTCAACATAATCGATCGATGTATCCAAAATCGGTAGAATTGTGCGAAAATTTCAGCAAACCGGGTCTGTAGGAAATGTGGAAAACCTGTGCATGCTCTGGTGCGGTTTATGGGCTGGCGGCGTCATCAAGATGTAGGCCTATCTTCGAAAATTTGGTCGGCCACGCAGTTACCGTTAACGGTGAATCGCTATCGAACACCTGGGCGATATGTGTTTCTTACAACATGGTGCCACTTGCCACACAGCCAGCAAAACAATGGCTCTTTTGCGCGAGAAATTCAATGGCTGTGCTATCTTATGTCATGGCGATGTTAATTGTCCGCCACGATCATAGAATTTGACACCGTTGGACTTCTTTGTTTGGGAATATTTAAAAGAAAAAGTGTACGTCAATAAGCCAAGAACATAACAAGAGCAAAAGGATAAGAAATTTCAGCACATTAACAATATTAAACCTATATTATATCTCAGTCATGGAAAATATGGATCGACGGATAGAGGTTTGCCACCGAAGCCTTGGCATGCACTTGCCCGATATTTTGTTTCACACATAATTGTCATAAATCCTTCTATCATAATAAAATATATTAAAATAATTCTCTGAAAACATTTTGTTTTATTTACAATTAGCAACGTGCGTTTTGGTTGGACCACTCTTTACTTTGTTTTTTGTTAAATATATTTACAGTCATTTAACATGTTTGAAGATCTACATTTTTTGCTGTTTATATTGTAATTTTATATATATCAACAGTTACATAAATTAATTTTTTATTATTATAAATAATATTATAAAATCGTCCTTTATAACATGCGTAAATATGTAAATTTTAGCTTTTATTTTTTTTTTTGTCAACTCGCCTCAATAATGCCTTTAAGGCGCTGAAGCAAATTTATACATATATTGAAAAAATTTGAAATAAATATGTAAAAAAGTTATTGAAGAAAATGCAATTGTGAAAAAGGTTTTAAATTAACCAAATATTTTATTGAGTTATAATTCATATACCATTAAAAAGCAAATGGGAGTTGTGCCAAATACCTAGGCTAAAAGCAAATTTAATGGAAGTTCTATGCCTATACAAATATGGTATATGTAGTCGCATTTAGCAAGCAACTTGTAGCCAAACAGTACTTAGCGTAATCAAATGAGAAAAATTTAAAGTAAATTTCTGTTCCGGAAAGAAATATTTAAGGTGATTAAGCGAATTGGGTAATTAAGTGGAAGCTAACTAACCGTGGGGTTTTATTAGAAAACGATGGAAGAAACAGGAATTTAAAAATTGAGGCTAATAAACGTGAGAAGCAACAAAACAATAATAATAATAAGCGGATTATATTGGTTATTAATTGGCAATTGTAATTTTTGTAACTTCCCAATTTTCTTTTCTTAACGAGAACGTTTTATATATCTTTATTTGTACAGTTTATTTATTTATTTACATAATGATTATAGCACAACAAGATCAATATCCAATAACTTAAAGTGCTAATAAGAATAACAAGCTATAAATTATATTTTAAGTTCAGACTAATTATCAATAATTAACAACAAAGTTAAAACTTTTTTCCTAATGCAAAAGTTTTACAATAAAAAGAAAAAAATTAAGAAAATTGACTACATATCATAGCAAATAAATCAAAAAATAACAAAAGAAATTAATTATATATTAAGGAATTCTATATAAACAAAATTCTTAACATAATACTTTGGTTAGTCGAAGTACTTCATAAGTTCATCTTTAAGACCCAATTAGTCTAGAAGAAACGTAGACGTGACGTGTCAGCTGATACGATAACTAAATGGAGAATACATACAAATGGTTAGTTGTTCTGTAAAAAACGTAACGTAGACGTGGTATTTCTGTTTTCAACAGAATTTTTCTACGTATTTACTTACGCACAACATCAGCTGACATAAAATTGTAAACAAAGAATTTGTGTTGACATAAAAGTGTAAGCAAAGAATTCGCGCTTAAATGAAATAAATTAATAAAAATTTAAAAGTGTGTATTTTAAATTATAATTATTAAATAATAGTAAACTTAAATAAAATGGTTGATGAAAAATGAATATTTTTGGTGCAAGAGCATGAATTAATTTATAATTTATTTTTTTGTTTCTTTTTTCTTTTGTTGTTTACACACACAGAGTTGAAAACAGCTGCCATGTTTTTACTTCACCAACTAACCACACTTGACGTTTTGATCACGTTACTTTTACGTCCCGTCTATGTTACTTCTAGACTAATTCGGCCTTTAATCCTGTTTACGCTACTAATAATTTGGAGTTGATTCGGTAGTTGGTTCCAAAGTGAACTACTAAACAAAAAAACTAACGCTGTGATAATGTTTTTCGATAATTTAGTTAAATTAATATTGATCCATTTAAGACCTTAAAGATAATCTGGTTGCATAGGAGTATATACATTATATAAGAAACTTCTAAGTTTCAGAAGATTTCTAAAGCACATCCGATTAATCTAATATTAAAGCCGGGAAATTGGTCTATGCAGCACTATGTCATAGATATATCTGGAAATACTATTATAAGCAACCATAAGTTTGTTAAAATCGCTGTCAGAATAGTTTGCATATATTTCGTATCCACACAAGAGTACAGGTAGGAGGTAAGTCTTAGCTAGTAGTGTACGTTTTTCCATAAGTGTTGAAATTTTAACGGCCAAAAGATTTTTAAAAATTCCATAAACTCGATCAGCTACTGTTGATATATGATTAGACTATGAAAGCCCATTGCCAAAGACAACCATCAAATTTTAGCGGTGACTAACAAAATCAATTATAATACCTTCGATTTTTATCAGGATGTCGTTATCCAGAGAGATATTATTATTAATAATGATGCAACTTCTATAAATTTCCACACCATCGACGTACATTTGCACACTGCAGTGTTCTATAACGGCAGGTAAATCGTTAATGTACAGGCAGAATAATACAGGACCGAGAATTTGACCCTGCAGTAAGCCTGCTACCACCTCGGGTTGCAGAATATTTGCTATTCAATGCAACTGCCTGAAGCCGCCCTGAAGATAGCTCTCCAAAAGTTCACACGCTTCTGACAAAAAATAAAAAAGTTTCTGAAGATTCTTCACTAAAATTGATCAACTGTATCAAAAAAACTGTATATTGTTAAGATTATTCTTAAAATTTTTAATTACATCCGTAAGCGCCGTGATGCAGAATCTACACATAATATTCTTCATAACTATATATAATAATGAAAGAATAGCGGTGAGTCTTTAATCGTTATTCGGCTTCGAGATGGGAATAATTTTTGACAGGTTCCATACATCAGGTAGAACAGATTTAGTAAGTATAGAACGACATAAATAAGTAATAAATGATAGCAGTCGCGGCAAAATTACTTTAAGAAAGATAGGATTTACCCCGTCAACACCAATAGCCCTAGATTTTACAGTGGAAAAACTCATCATAAACGCACGCTGTCTCACGCAACGAAATGTGTTCTCAATTCGAACCGAACATAAGTCAGTATATGAATTATAAGTGGGTTAAAGGATATTAATATTCAAAAATTTATTAATCAAGTCACCAGTATTAAGATCTATCTCACAAGAAGAACTGTTCTTCCGTCTTCTTCCAATTCTCCGAATTTCCCTATAATTGAACTGCTATCCATTGCGGAGGAGTATTTTCTACGGTAGAATAGACATTTTGACTCCCTGACGCTTTTAACCACTTCAACTGATTTCAGCTTAACTGCACATTTAATGCCACACTTTACATGGACTGCGACACTGCCACCCTTGCTCCTGGTCTCAATACCATTGGCGATAATAGTTCTATCAGATCGAAACAATCTAAAGCCCTCTAAGTTTCATCAGCTGCTTTTCCTCTAGCTGTCAAGCTCCATACATACATCAATTTTTTTTGTTCATTTTCAGAATATGAGAAAATTGAGTTGTTGTTGCTCATGATTTTGACATTTTTGTAAGACATTTAAAGTTACCATATGTATACAAAAATATATTATTACACATAGAAAAGTGCTTCAATTATGAGCATATTTTATACATATATAAAAATGAATGTTTGTTTGTATGTATGTATGCTTTTTGTGCCTTATAGACAGATAAACGGCTGAATCGATTTTCTTGTAATTTTTACAGTATCTCTCTGTATATCTGGAAGGAACTATAGGGTATATAAGTTTCCAAAATTCCTCCTGGACGGTAGCACGCCTATACGAAATAAGTATTTATATTTCTATATCTTCAAAATGGCAACAGTAAGACTCTCTATAATTGGTCCAAATAGCTTCATAGTCAATAGAAATTATCGGTTAAAAAGTGGATCGAATCGGATAAGTGGGCTTGGTACCTCCCATACCAGCTATATATTGATTTATGTATGTATATCTTGAGAGCGGTTAAAATAGAAGTTTCTGAATTTGGTGTAAACGATTTTTAACAAATAATACAAATCATCAGACGAAACATGGGCAACAATTACAACTTCTTTATCTACCCACATCAGCTAAACGGCGAGAAAGATATATACTGCATGAAGCATACCGGGTAAAAGCTTTCTTTATACATACACTATGTAAAAAATAGTAAGGGTTTATTTGAGGACTATATACATATAGCTAAACAGCGTATTCTACAGTGGCTGGAAGGAACTATGGGCTATTTTCAGTGTTTGGATTTCAACCGTAAGAAATAAAATGTGTCAAATGGGAAAAAATATGTCAATAATTAATAAAGTAACATTTTTAGTAATATTGTTCTTTTTGAAAGCACGATCGTTTGCTTGTTATTTTGCATTAATTTTTTTGCAAAAATATCCTTATGGAATAAATTAATTTGGAAATCCCTCTGGCCTGACGATAAGTGACAGGTTTTCGTATTTTATTTCCTTTCGGAAGAGTTTCTCCCAGAAGTATTAATACTAAAAGTTAATAGTTCTAAAAGTTTTCTGTCGTGACTACGCTGCTGATTATCTTTTAGTATTCTGAGACAGAATACATCGAATATATGGTATCATTTATAATCTATACATGTACATACATAATAATATTGTTACAAAAATCAGGCTGGACACCCCTGCGCTTATTAAATTACTAAAAAGAATCAACAAAAGCCGCAAACAGAACTATACGTGCTGTTTACAAATAAAGAAATCTACAACAACAAACATTAGCAGAAATAAAGTAAATAAAAATAGAACGGCAACAACAATAATTAGGCGAAAAAGAAAACAAGTAACATAATAACAGAAGTAGATGTTTACATTCGCATGGCTACATCAAAACTAAAAAGAAAGTAAATGAAAGAAATCGATGCGAACAACGTTCTTTTTATTTGGTATAAACTCAGCGAATGTGTTATTGGTTTGAACTCAGTGAAAAGAGAGTTTAGTGTGGTTAAACCCCGGTTGAAGAGGTTGTGTTCGAGCCTAAGTTGTAACTACGATCGAGTTAGAAGATTTTTAAGTAGAAAGATCTGTCGAGTAGTTCTTGTTGTTTATAAATTTGTAGACAGAAAGAGTAAATAAGAATAGAAATTGTTATTGCTTGTAAAAAGGTTGCAAGCAGTAGTGCACAAAACTGTGTAAATAAAGGATTTTAATTAAACACTAACCACAAGATTATTTTTATTTTAACTACAATCTACGAACTCAAAAATAAAAGTTTTTAAAAAGGTAAAAACGTAACAACATTATAAGTAAATACATATAAATATTTTTTTAATTTTATTAAAAAACTCTACATAAATTTTTCTCTTAAAAATAAGTTCACAAACTTATACTATTTATGTGTGGGAATTAATTTTTATTATTATTTTCAAATTCATAAAAAAATGCTAAAGTAAAGGCCCATATTCATAGTCCCACACTGAAGTCGTCTCTTACTAGAGGAAGTCTTTAACCAAAGAGTATGGGTACAACACATAGAGTGTGCAAATTAATATTGGGGAGAGCATAACTATTTTGTTGTCATGCAAACGAAAGTATATTAATCTACACCGAAAATTTGTTGCTTTTTATAATCTATACTTGCATACACATATATAATAATATTAAAGGTGAATATGTACATATAATTATTTTTTCAGTTATGTTAAAAAGTGCTAAATAAGTTTTTCTCTCAGAAATAGGCTTACAAAATTATAATGTGTATTTTTTTATTTTTATTATTATTTTAAATTTTATAAAAAATACTGAAGTTAAATTAATTAGAAAATTTCAAAAATACTTAAGTTAAAATTTTATTTTTGTAAATTTATCAAGTATCCATATAATTTTATTTTTGTGTAAAATTTAAATTTTGTTTTTGTACATTTAACTTAAATTCAATAAATAAACAAATTGTTGAAATTAAAATTAATAACTATAAAGTATAGAGTTATTCATTTGAAAGAATTCTTACTTTCCTTCTTTAGAACTGCCTTTTTTCAAAGACCAAGCACAATGCCTTCTAAGAAGTACTACTTAAAGAAAGTCTAATGTCTCCAGCCTGTGGCGAAGACAATTATCATCAAACCATTCTGGAGTTTAAATATAATATGCTTTTTGCAGGCATCCATTAATATATCTCATGGAGTAACTATGTTTCCAAAATCCTTTAATCTCTGATCATTCTTAAAAAATATAAAATGTTCACTTTGTGCTGTAAGTACTTCATCAACTTATTTGAATTCTTTCAACACTATTCACATTGTAATTTTGGAATAACTTTAAGTGGTACGTATCCAACAAAATATCTTACTGAGGCCAATTCAACGTTTTTAAAAAAGAGTTATCAAAAACGTCTTAAAAAAAAAAATCTGAATCGCGTGCTTCGCTTGGATTTAATTCGTTATGTTCAGTAGAAGATTTTACTTCATCAAAATCAGTATCAATTTCCATTGCTTCAACTTTCACTGTCACAATTTCCATTGCCTCATCTTGTTTTAATTCACGGTTACGGTACGAACTCGACTATACAATTTTGGAGACCATAAGTTTTGCCAAAATATTATTAAGTTTGGCTACAGAATGGTTATTATTATTACCTCCTTTTTGTCGCCATTCTGAAAAAGTATTTTTAAATTTGTCCTGATTAAGAGCTTTTGTCATCATTTTCACTTTCTTTAAAATTATTATTTTTTTTAATAAAATAAATGAGTTTACCTACACGTTAGTTAGTTATCGGTTGGCTGTCGTAAGATAAAGACGTGTTAGAGCGATTATAAAGTGTTATATAAGCGAATATTAAGTTGTTGTAAACTGTATAAAAGTTATTGCGTAGTAAATATATACAAATATAACTGTAAAACAAGAAAAATAAAGCGGTGTTAATTTTATTTTAACACAATTTATACAAACTCAAACGTTTTCAAAAGGTTAAACCGTAACAATGGTGTCAGAAGTTGGATTGCGTACATAAAATAAAATAATTAAACAATAAAAAAGAATAAAAATAAAATCAAATAAGTAAATCAAACAGAGTAAAAATTAAATTCCAAGAATTAAAAGTGGACGGGCTCAAGCGGGAACAACCTGTAATAACACCGAACTAGAAAAACGTCTGTTAGAGGAATTTCAGAGACGTGATATAGAAATAAATACTTACGAATTTTTTCGTGAAAATGATCCTGAAATAAGTAACGCTGCAACCACAAGCAGTTTGGACATCAATACAATGCTTGAAGCCATGATGAAACAGATGCAAGTTCAGAATCCGAATTTTCAAGCCAGTATTGAAAAAAAAATTGAAGAAACTTTTAATGAGGTACGCGAATCATCTATAGCTGATACCGAAAAGCTTTTGGCGCAGGTAAAAGAATTTTCTAGGGCTGATAATAAAAAACTTATGGAAAAAATTAATGCAGTGGCTGAGGCACAAGAAACTTCTAGAGCTAAAAACAAGAATTTTCTGGCAAATATTGAAACAAAACTTGAGAAAACTTCTATTGAGCTGCTAGAAACTTGTAGAGCCGAAATACGAGAAACTTCTAAAGCGCCAACAGAGTTGCAGGAAA
Source organism: Wohlfahrtia magnifica (assembly GCA_023159175.1). Lineage (NCBI taxonomy): Eukaryota > Metazoa > Arthropoda > Insecta > Diptera > Sarcophagidae > Wohlfahrtia > Wohlfahrtia magnifica. Next base: position 176,270 of record JAKWBJ010000296.1, read on the forward strand.
TATATGAAACGATCAGTAAAAGAGAAACTGACGTCGATGGTCTGATGGTAGCTTGCCAGTAGAAACGGATGGAATGATGAAGAGAAAGCTGTGGAGCTTATTGTGGCGTTAAAGAGTGCTGCAGCAGAAATTTTAGAAACCATGCCAGTCGTCCGCAGAAACAACTACAACGTTTTAATGGTGGCGCTACAGCGTAAATTTGGCGACGAGCATAAACGAGAGCTGTATCGTATGGAATTAAGGTACCGAACGCAAAAGGCTAATGAATCATTAAAAGCCTTTGCAATGGAAATCGAGAGGTTGGTGCAGCTAACCTATCCAGGGGAAAATCACCCACTAGTAGATCATATCAAGACCGAAGCCTTCGTCAACGGCTAACGATACCCTGATGTTAAACTATCTGTATGTGCAACACAAAAGACAACCTTTGTAAATAGTGCGGCGTTCGCAGTAGTTCAGGAGACAGCTCGCACGATATTAAACTCACAAATACACAAGGTGCGTAATTTATAAGTTATGGCAGAGAAAAATGATGAAATCAATATAATAGAGGAGGTGGCAAAGCGGCTCCTAGCTGTGCAGAAGTCAAATTTGCAATGTTTTAATTGCGGAAAGAGAGGCCACTACCAGAGAAACTGTGAAGCGCCACGCAAAAGGTCCAGATCCGTTTCACCACCGAGAAATAATAAACTACCATCAAAAAACAAAAGAGTCCCCCTTAAACTAAAACGAGCTAGCACTGAGGGGCAAAAGCTAGCTCCCACAACCGAGGGCCCCCACAATCTTCATATCAGTGATACAGAAAATTAATAGCAACCTTACAGCGTGCGGATATATTAATAGCAGACAATATATCTTCACTATAGACACCGTTGCGATACAGTCTATAATCAGACCAGATATAGTGGAGGAAAAGTGTGAGGTACTCAACAATATCAGACTACGAACACCTACTGAAAAATTGAGGTGAAGGTTACTATATACCATATTTTTATTGTAGCCGATATTGTAGACGAGGTTATCATCATTGGTGCCGATTTTATGATAGTCCATGACAATTTGAATATGGGGCAACAGATAATGAATTGGCGTAATGTATACGGTCCGCCATCTAACCTTTTTTTTTCAACTAGTGCTTATTTCGTGAATGGTAACACTTAGCTCATGTCTGATTTGACAGGTAATTAGTTTTATCCTTCCTCTGAACGAATATGGTTGTGTATACGCTTGAACAACGCTGGGAATCTGGGCCTGCGATCGACTTACAAAAGATGCCGATTTTGCCAAAAAAAATCATCTTTTCAGATGAAGGTCATTTTGATCTTGGCGGGTATTTAAACAAGCAAAATTGTCGCACAGAAAACCCGCACGCTTACATCGAAAAGCCGATATACCCAAGAAGAGTCACTGTTTGGTGCGGATTTTGGTCCAGTGGCATAATTGGGCCATTTTTCTTCGAAAGTAAGCAAGGAGTGGCCGTTATAGTCAATGGCGATCGTTATCGGGCCATGTTGAACGAACTTTCGTTCACAAAAATTGAAGAGGAGGATATTAGCAACATTTGGTTATAACAGGACGGCGATCCGTGCCACACAACCGAAGCTGCACTCGATGTTTTGCGCCCTGCTTTTGAAGATCGCATTATCAGCCGCAGAGCTGATGCCGTTTGGCCACCTCAGAGCTGCGATTCGACACCGTTTGACTATTATTTGTAGAGTGCCGTCAAAGAAAAGTGTTACGCCAACAAGCAAGAGACAATTGACGCTTCAAAGGACAATATTCGTGAAGCCATTGGTGAAATACAGCTGCACACAATCGATAATGTGCTTAAAAATTGGACCGATAATGTAGGCTACTGCATGGCCAGTCGAGACAGCCATTTGAATGAAATTATTTTCCATTATTAACCGGAAGGGTTGTACTTTCAAATAAAAAAAAATTTGAGAAAATATTCATTAGTTTTTTTATAGCATTTTCAAAAAAAAATAAAAATTATTTTGCGGACCCTAGACCTCTTGACGTGGAATACCAGCATCAAGTGTACGCCAGAAGATTAGTTGTTATCAAACAACAAAAGCTACCACCTCAGACTGAGTCATTGATAATGGCGCGTATAGAGGGAGATTGTGAGGACAACCGCTTGTGGGTAGTAGAACCAGCAGAAATTAGGGTCGACTTGTTATCAGCAAAGGCCCTCGTCAAATCTAATAAAAAAGGAATAGTCCCAGTGAAAGTGCTCAATCTATCAAGCCATGAAAAATTTATTTGTGAAAACTCTGAGGTAGGTCAATGTGCTGCTCCAATAGAGGCGGTAATAAACAGCGAAAAATTGCCGGAACCTGCCAATATGTCAGCCAAGGACCAACGGGTATTTAACGAAAATGTAGAGAAACCTACCTTATAAGGTAGTCAAAAGGTTAATGGATGTGGTATACAGAATACATAAGATCAATAGGTCGCGATCAAAAATGAAAGTGGTACATCTAGAGCGACTTGCTAGCTATGGGAAGAAAGATAATGAGCATTTTCGAGACGAACAGGCTTAAGCGGGAGGCAGTGTTACGAAAATGAAAGTGTTGAAGACAAAATTCACCACATCAGGGACTTTTTATGAGTTTTACTCGTAGCTATAAAATTTATTGGCCTGTGTCAAGGCTTAATAATTGCCATAATTACCTGTACTAATTAATTACCGCATGTCTAACGGTGTTGCCAGTTCGATTCCTTTTTTGTGTAAGATAACACTGGTCTATAGAAAAAAAATGTCTTTAAATAAAACTATATTGGATATAAGGATTTTGATGCGCTGAATTCAAATCCGTTTTCAGCTTTTTTCCATAGGGCTCAAATTTTTCGTCCAAAATATGGTAGTTATGTCAATATATTTCATCATAACTTGAAAACGACTTGACCGATTTTAATGCAGGTACATCCAAACGTTTAGGAACAAAATTTTTTATAAATAACAACATTTTTTTGTATTTACAACAGCTTCAAATTATTCTCAACTTAGCTGCAAAAAAAAAAAATTTTGCGCAAAATTATAGCAATATTTTTTTTTTCAAAAAGTCATAAATTTTTCAGAATGAAAACTTTAGATGTTAAACACTGAAATTAAAGCTTAAAATGTTGAGGATAAAATAAACTCTAAATCGTGAAAATCGATTGGCTATTGCTGATTTTATTCAAAATTAAATGCAGGTACCTAGCTTTGACCAAAATTAGCGAAAAAAGTTAAAAATATTCTAAGAATAAAATTTTTTATTATTGTGGAAAAAAACTTAGTACAAAATGCACTTTTAACTTTTTTGCCACTCTTTATGGTATTGATGTGAACGATGTTTAGTTTCAACAGGATGATGCAACTTGCCACACTTCCCATTCTACAATCGATTTCTTGCGTCAAACGCTTGTTGGCAGTTTAATTAGCCAAAATGGTGATGTCAGTTGGCCGCCATGGAGTTGCGATTTGACACCGTTGGACTATTTTCTGTGGGGCCCCGTTAAAGGCAAGTGTTATGCTGATAAACCAGAGACAATTGAGCATTTGTAGGCCAACATTAGTGATGCCATTGCTGAGATACGACCCCATACACTCGAAAAGTTCTTAAAATTGGTCCGATCGAATTGGGTACTGTGAGGCCAGCCGCGACAGCCATATGAATGAAATAATATTTCATTTCTAACCGGAACAATTGTACTTCACAACAAAAAATAGATTTGGAAAAATGTCATAACGTTTTTGAGTCATTGCATTTTTAAATCTAACTTTTAAATGGCCCACCCAGTATATATAGCATTGTTTATTTTTTGCTTTAACCTAAAACCTTTTACTATTGCATCTTTTCCATATTCATAGTTGAAAATAAAGTATACTTTAAGTTGAACTGACTTTAAATGGGTGCCAACTACAATTTGCTTAATGTTTATATAGAATTTTTTATGAAATATTTAAAAGTGGAAACGCTGAACAGGTGGTAATTATTTTTTAAACCTACAATGACGAGCAGGGATCTCTTGAGCCATTTAAATACCTGACTGTCAACATTTTTTTAATCAATGATTTTTCTAAATTTGTATTTCGTGGTTTTTATTAAAATTGTATCAAATTGTATATAAAAGCATAAATATTTCCTTAAAGTGTTTTAAACTCAAACAAATATAACTACAGTTACTTTTCTGAATTTTTTATGACCAGTATTGTCAAATTCATAATAAATCTTTTGGGTTAAGTTCAGGATAAGGGCACATATTTTGCACTTCGGATTTCTGTAGAGAAGAACAATCGCGGGGAGAGAGACCTTTTCCTTACTTCACACCCTGAAAAGTATGAAGTTAAGGTTCTTGCACCCCTCGGTAACTAAGATCATTGCACCATTTTTACCTATTTTTCGTTCTCCGGCCTTCATGACGTCTCACCTCGAGCTACGAGACGAAAAAGCACGTTGGGCTTAGCTCAACGCTTTCTTTAAGATTTTAATTGGAAACTTTGTTTCCTCGACTCAAATGTCGATGCTATGGCAGAGATGGTTGTCAGAATAATAAAGCTGGGGACGGATATGTTCATTCCATTCCAACAGACTTCGATTAAATCAAGAAATAGATCTTGGTTCAATCAGACGTGCAGACTGGAAGTCAGATCTAGAGAGGAAGCATTCAAGAATTTGCGCAACAATAACTGCGACCTTACGCTACGCAAGCAGACCAGATCTTCGTGTGTACTTAGGTGTGAGAAGGCTCTTTACGATCAGCGCCTTCGTGCTAAAGTTTTTACTTTTCCCAGGGGAAGTAAAAGCTTTTGGTCATTCGTTAAAAGACTCAAGAGTAGCGCTAATTCGATTCCAGTTATTTTATAGAATGACCAACCATTCACATGTCCGGTAGATAAGGCAAACCTTTTGGCTGAATTATTTACAAGTAATTATAGCATGCCGGAGACCTCTCAACCACTGCTCGCACTCGAAAGTGTATCAGTGACTATGCTTAGTATATTCTTTCGAGCCCGTGCCGTAAAAAAGCTTCTTGCAAATCTCAAAGTGAACAAGTCTTCTGGGCCAGATGGCATACAAATACTAGTCCTGAAACATTGTTATTCGACGCTTGCGCGTCCATTAGCCAACCTTTTCAGTGCGTCATATCGCGCCGCTATTTTTCCATCCTGCTGGAAGGTTGCTAATGCAACGCCAATCCCTAAAAAGGGTGAGACTACCAACCCTGAAAACTACCGCCCAATTGCTGTCTGTTCGGAACTCTCCAAGGCTATGAAGAGTATGATTAATCATCACCTTGTCAAATATTTGGAGTCCAACAATTTGCTAAGCGATCGTCAATACGGCTCCCGCAAGGGCCGTTTTACTGGCGCCCATCTGGCGGTACTCTCTGAGAGGTGGACCAAATCCATTCATGGTTTTGGTGAGAGCAAAGTTGTGGCTCAGGATATTTCCAAGGCGTTTGATAAAGTTTGGCATGAGTCACTAGTATCGAAACTTACTGCCTTTGGTGTTGGTAGTCACTTCTCTCGATTCATATCGAGCTTTCTCAGAAATCGCACTATAGATGGGATGTTATAGAATGGATCTCATCCGACGAGTCCAAGTTAAATTCGGGAGTACCGCAAGGCTCTGTTCTTTCTCCAACTCTATTTCTAATATTTTTTAACGACTTTCTTTTTCTCACTTCCAATCCTATTTACTCTTTTGCAGATGACAGCAACATTTGTCATTCATATTCTTTTGATCGTAGGCAGAGCCTTTTGGGGATTGTGGCGAAAAGGCAAAATACGAACGACACTCTTACAAGCGACCTGGCGAAAATCTCTGAGTGGGGTCGCGCAAACCGGGTCGACTTTAACCGGCGCAAGACCCAATGTTGTTTTCTGACACACAGACGTGGTGGTTTGTTGTTATCTGTATCTATGGGTAATGTAGATATTGAGGAATCAGATGCTCTTGATGTTCTAGGCATGAGATTCACTGTGTCGTTCGTTGGAACGAGCACATATCTCGAGAGTCGAAAGAAGCATTCAAGTGCCTCGGCTTTTTAAGACGGTGTAAGAATTACTTCACTCCATCTCATCTCCTTAACATTTACGAGACCTATATCCGACCCAAATTGGAATACAACTCTCATGTATGGGCCGATGCTTCAAAGTATATTTTGGAGCTTCTCGACCGCGTACAGGAGTGGACGAAGGTTCTTATTAATGGCGGTAGGGTAGCCAACTCTATTGATTCATTAGAGCATCGTCGCAATGTGGCGTTTGTTTCATTGTTCTATCGGTACTATAACGGAATGTGCTCTAAAGAAATTAAGAAACTAATTCTTGGTAATCATATATTTTTTTGTAGTACTCGTACTTCTCGTAGAGCGCATCCCTTTGTATTTCATTGTCCAGTGAATCGCACAACGAATTATAGGGAGAATTCGTTCTTTGGTCGTACTGTTCGTTTTTGGAACTTTATATTTATTAAAAATTTTAATTCTATCAATTAGTTTATATATTCAAATTAAACTTAAATTTTATTTTTGTAACTAATTAAGTGTACATGTACAAAAACAAAATTTTGAATTGAAATTTTTATACAAAAAATATTACATGTATACTTAATAAATGTACCAAAATAAAATTTTAACTTAATTTTTTGTAACATTCTAATTAATTTAACTTTAGAATTTTTTTTTACAAAATTTAAAATAATAATAAAAAATAAATACACATAAAAATTATAATTTTATAAACTTATTTTTAAGACAAAAATTTATTTAGAATTTTTTAATTTAACTACAAAAATAATTATGTGTATTTACTTACAATATTATTATACACATGTATAGATTATGAAAGGCACCAAATATTCAATGTAGATTTAATACAGTCATGACCTTTTCATGGGACTTTTCTCCCCGATCAACTCACACGTATTCTTACGCTCTTGCTTTGAGTCGTCAATGAGACAGCGACGAATGCACATGTCTGGCGGATGCATGTTGATTTTTTTTTAATTTTTTTAAAACATCAAATTTATTCTCTTCGAGAGAGTAATTTCCATGTTCTCACTAAAATAACTACATTTTTAATTTTGCACACTACTGATTTAATATATAAAGAAAAGGAGAGCGCAAGCAAAATATAAGAAACACACATGATAATGTATTTGTGTAAACCAGCGTCCGGCAAACTAATATTAATGCATTTTACAATTGCGCTATTAATTTGAGAGCTCTCATTCCGGCCATTTTGCACATTATTTCCCATTTGTTTTCTTTTTAGTTCTCTTTGTTTATTTTTTGTGTGTAAGTACGTACGTGTGAAAACAGAAGAGAAGAGCTGCTCTTTATGTGAATCTGGTGTAAACATTCTAATGAGCATGCGAGAGGTCTTTTTATTTATTTTATTTTCTTTTGTGAACGAGGTTAAATAAAACAACAATTAAGAGACCAAATATCAAAGACGAGTTCGAATGATAAAAGAACAATTTTGCTTATAGATATGAGATGAGCACTTTATGCATTGTATACTAATTGTTAAAAAGTTCAACCTCAATGAAGCACGTGTTAAAATTAAGATATCAACTTTAAAATTTTCATGGAATACTTTCTTTTATTGAAGAGATTCTTCATTGAAAAATTAATTTTATGCCATATAAGTACCAGTCTAATGTACATACACACATCGACATTTCATTTCGATATTTTATTTACATTTGATTGGGATATTGATTGTGGACCTAACCTATCAGTCGTCTATTGTGCTTTTATCAATAAATAAATACATTTCACACTTACGTTATGAGCAGGTTTTTTTTTAAGTTTTTTTAAAGCAATACTCGTATGTATAAGTGTTTTATAAAGAAAGTGCACCAAAAAGTATTAAAAGTTAAAGATTAAAATTGTTAAAAAGCGACTCTATCAAGTAAAATAAGAGTTATTGCAAAACAAAATGTGTGTGAATTTAAAACTGGATGTTTAAAACGTTTTGGCTAACTAATAAGTCATAAAAAGTAGTAGGAAAAAAGGGGCAGTATCCGGGGAAAGAGCACGGATGACAATCATATCTAGGCATGATCTCTTGTTTTTATCCTATGATTTTATGATTACAGGGAACAAGAATTTGTATATTTTCAAGTATATAGACTTTAAGATTATAGATAATAGGTCGCTTGTTACTGTATTACTGACGACAAACTGGAATGATATTAAATTGTATCTTCTTTTTATAACGTTGATGAACAATAAAATTTTTTACATAATAACGATGATGATTTTTTACATGAGGATATCTCTGTTCCTAGTAGAAAGGTGATTCTACAGACTGGTAAGCCTGGTGTACAGCTGAATTTAAGTATCTTATTAAAGATAAAAACTGCGCTTACAGGCGGTGAAAACGTTTTAAAATACCGCAGCTGTATGCTATATTTAAGACAAGCAGATCAATCGTCAATACAAAAATAAGGATAAGCAAGTCAACGTTTTATGATTCATGTTGCCATAAGTCACGTTCGTCGCGGGACTGTCCCGCTTTTTATTATGAAATCCCTCTGCTAAAAATTTATTACTACCACAAATACTACTGTCATAAAATACCATGCAGACTGCCATTACCACGACTACTCATTGAAAGCACATTTCAGCCTAATGGTGTCATGAAAAAAAAGACTGTCCTTCATGAAACAGATGCTAACCACTTGAACCCGAGGAGCAAAGCAAGGTCAAGATCTTGATGACCTGAATGGCTAGTTAGGAACTGGTCGGCTGTGGCAATAGTTGCCTAGTCAATGTATACCATTACATGTATAAACGTGGGAACAAAAATTGAACTAATTAATAACACTAAGAATATTGAAAAAAGGGGAAACCTAATCTTGCTGACTGCTCCTCTAAAAACACCTGCAGCTTGCTTCTGGATAAAAGTCCGTATGCACTAACAGCAGTCAGGGCATCAAAGGAATTAATAATCCTACACCGCAGAAACTAGGCTGTAATGTCAGTGGGTTTCCGCGGACAATTGCAGTCATACCAGCATGACCTTACGTCTATTTGGATATCCTCCAGAGATCCAATCCCAACTTATATCCTGGTGAGTGCTTGACGTAAAGGGATCATGGTTCTGAATAGGAAGACGTTGCACAGTGTAGCATTAGCGGCCAAAAATTAAGAAAAACTAAATGCTATATGCATTTTCCAATGTTCATGCAGTGAACTAAAATGTCACCCCTCGTACAACAATGACCCAATCTCAAACGCAATATACTTATTTAAAGGAAGAAAAATTTTTACTAAACTTACCTCTAGATTAACGGCATTAAAGTTATTTTTCAGATTTTTTGGATTGGTTGAACTAATCGTCGTTTCATTGTGGCTTTTTTTTTCAATATAAAAACATTCACTTGATCGGGAGCATGAAGAATTTGAATTTGACTTTGGCGATATTGACAAAGGTGGTGGTGGTACATTTTCTGTATTATTGTAGTGCATACCATACAACTTATCCACCTGTTGGGGCTCCATTAATGTTAAAATAGGTGGCATGTTAAAACTGGAGGGGAGATTCGAAGAACTATTTCGTTCGTTACTTTTGGTTTGCTTTAATATTGTCAAAGGAGTAAGGGACGCAATTTCTAAAACGGTATCATTATCATTGTGCACTACATCAATGACATCCTCATCACTAAGTGGCTGTTTGTCATTCGTATCAGTCGTATCATCATTATGAGTATCATCTCGGCTGTCGCCTGTAAAACTTGTTCGGATGCAAGTTTTGGTCGTTGAGACATTAGTATTGGTTGTAAATAATAAAGGTTTCTCATCCTCAGTCGTTTCAATGTCTACCAGAATATCCTCATCGAAGACTTCGTCTTTGTGTTCAGCAACTATTTGGTTTTTATTAATTCTAGGGGTTTGACGTTGATTTCTATCATCACCATCATGATTTACTTCATGTACATCGTCGTATGATTTATGTTGCATATTCTTCTCACTTATCCTTACAGTAGATCTGGGTGACGATGTAGAGTGCCACTGACGTAGTGATTTTATCGTAGAATGTGTCGATAGTGCTGTTATTTGCTGCTGATATTGCTGCTGTATGACTGGTTTAAAAGCGGATGTATTTATAATTTGTGGAGAATTACGCGTAATATCATTGGTGGTAGTACTGTTGCCGTTTGGCCAACGACTATTTAATGGCAAGGTGTAGTTGAGATTTGAATGACTGCTATCGCTATTTTGATGATCGTTATTTAAACCCACTGCAGTATTTATCCAAGGAAATGTAAAGGCTGAATTGCCTGATTTAACTTTTGTCTGTTGCTGTTGATAATGTTGATTGTATGTATTTTTTCCAGTTTGGTGTACATGTTGCCACATGTAGTCCATCATGAAACTGCGTGATAATGCGGCTGCCGGTATTAATTGCATATCAGTTTCCACAGAAAGTGAAGACCCTGCAGTCAAGCCAGCAGTAGTTGCAGATGTTTGAAATTGGAGATTTAAAGGGCGCACTGTATTGCCAACTGCCACTGCGGTAACGCCTACAATAGCAGTCGCTCCTGTAACAGTATTAACAGGATTGTTGTTATTGCTAAAATTATTGGCCTTTTGTACTGTCTCTATGTTGTTTATTACCGACCTTTCATGAACCACATCCTCATGACATTGATCTCTATCCAAATTATTCGTTGATCTTCCAGCTGAACACGAACTAGGAGAAGAAGATAACAATCTAGGCAACGGCAGTGAACTATTTGTGGTCACTAAACGTTTGCGAGTACCACCGTTAAACATGGCTTTTACATCTTCCCAAGCATATATCACTTCCTGTGGCGGTTGTCCACTTAACATCAAATGGCGGCGCCACGAATTAAAATTAGCGGCATCAGGTTGTACATACTTGTCTCCTGGTCCAATTCGATGGGAGTGAAATATAAACTTGTTTGGAGAAGAAAATATTCCGCAAAAATGGCACTTTATGCATTTTGCTCTCGACGAGTTATAGCGCGAGGGCAAAAATGAACCCCGACAACCCCATGAACACTTATGAAAGACATTAAATGCAAAATTCTCTGGCAATCGTGGCGGTGTATTATCACCTAAGAAACTTTTGCACAGTCTTTCAGCTTCTCTTCGCGTTATCATTCCACAGCGTCTGGAACTTACTGGCATAGCGCCAGCTCGTCGTAATATTTCCAGTTGAACGGGTGTACATTGAACACAAGTTATTCCTAACGCTACACGTCGGTTATGTATTTCGTTGTAACTAAATTGTTTCAGTAGTGTGTTCGATATTTGTGCCAAACACAAGCGTTCCTGGCCCTCAATATACAGAGATACGATTGGTATGTTGTGAAGCAACACTGTACTAACCTGTAAATTAAACAAAATTAATAAGAGAAAGGAAAATATACTTAATTTTATTCATTATATAGTAAATATTCCTGATGAAATTAAGCTCTCCGCACTAGAGCCAGAGATATAAATACTACCATTTTTCTACTTATTACTATTTATTTATATAACTCCACTTATTACTAATTGATACAACTATACATACGTATGTACATATGTTTTTACTATGTATGTATGTATGATGCGTTGAGTTCAAATCCGTTTTCAGTTTTATTCCATCGGGCTCAAATTTTTGTTATGGGCGTGGCAAATTTTTCGCCCGAATTATGGTAGTTATGTCAATATATTTCATCATAACTTGAAAACGCCTTGACCGATTTTAATGCAGTTACCAGCATATGTTTAGGAATAAAATTTCCTATAAGTCATCTGAAAAACATTTTTTTATTTTCAACGGTTTCGGAGTAATTCATAACTTAGTTGCGAAAGAAAAAAGATATTTTTCGCGCAAAATTATACCAATTTGTTGCTTTTCAAAAAGTTATACAAAAATTTTCAGAATGAAAATTTTACATGTTAAGTACGTTAAATTAAAGATTAAAATGTTGAGAATAAAATAAGGTATAGATCGAGAATAAAATAAGCTATAATCGATATAAATCTATTGGCTATTGCTGATTTTATTCAACATTAAATACAGGTACCTAAAATTGACCAAAATTAAAGAGCAAATTTTTTCTCGCAAAATTAGTGGAATTTTTTTTATATTTTACTTCCAAAAAGTTATAAAAACATCTTAGAATATAAAATTTACATTTTAAGCATTTAATTGAAAGCCAGATATGTTGAAAGAAAAATAACCCATAGAGGCAGGTGCCTAACTTTGACAAAAAATGTGTAATACATTATTAGACAACACACAAAAAAAAGGAAATGTCTGGCAGGAAAAAATACTTACACATATGTACATGTAAAGAAACATTATTATTTCGAAGCATTTGAAATGTTCGGGTATATTATTTTGTGCTTGTAGTTTCTCGTAAATCCACGCGTAGCGGTCATGCAGGAATAACAATCATGTTCCTGATTTTGGGATTCATTCCATATCATTGGTTTCATAAATGGTCGTCAAGCCAACCTCTTAAAACTCTTGCACAAGTATTGCTACTTATTTTTGGCAACCAATATTTGTTTCTTTCATCAATAAGAAATCCAAAGTAATGTTTATAAGCATTTTTAATTTGGGAAGTTATTGTATGGCGTTTTGATTTTAAACTTAATTACCCACAGATGTAGCAGAACAAATATGGAGAATTTTTGCAAGTCCAAGCCCCTACCATAGTGTAGTCTAAAAAAAGTTATGAATAACTGTTGAAACTGTTGAAAATACAAAAATGTTTTTCAAGTGATTTATGGGAAATTTTGTTCCTAAGCATTTGCTGGTAATTGGATAAAAATCGGTTAAGTAGTTTTCAAGTTATGATGAAATATATTGACATAACTACCATATATTAGACGAAAAAATTGCCTCGCCCTTTAAAAAAAATTGAGTCCGATGGAAAAAAACTGAAAACGGATTTGAATTCAGCGGATAACAATCATTGTATTCCATATAGTTTTATTTAAATGCTTTTTTGCTGTAGATCAGTGTTATTAATAAAGAAGAGGTCAAACAAGAAGGTTGTGTTTGCAACAACATCAGTGTGTGGTAAAGCAACAACATCAGCAAGACCAGCGGTACAGCCACAACACACCGAACCGGTAACTAAGAATATCGAAAAAATTAATTAATATAAAGTACTTTTGATTACTAATTATAATTCAATATTAAATTATTTTTAGATTATTTCAGAAAATTTAACAAGTGAACATCGGATAGACATTTTCCAAAAAATATATAGAAATTATTTTTAACATTATTGATTAAATGTGTTAACAAATGGGATTTAAGGTAGACATAAGTGTGAATTTATTAGTGCATATAGATGATAATGTTGTGATGAAAGCTAAGGTGAAAATATTTCGGATTATAGTGTTGGTACTAGTGAAAATATTTTAGAATCTGAGGATAATATGAGTGCATCGATACTTAGGGAGAGTTAGAGAGCAACCCTTTGATATTATAATCTTTTTAGACAAAATTGTTGTACTGGAGGAGTTGACCGATCCAGGGAAGGAACGTTTTCATCATTTATTAAATCAAAATCTGCAGCCAAGGCTCGCGAGGTATGACCAGATAAATTAATTCCGATAAATCCGCTCTAAGTGTCAAAGGTAATCATAATGAAGAGTTTTTTAAGAACGCTGAAGAGCTTGCAGATGATTTTAAACGTTCTATAATAATCGAAGTTATAATGAAAAGTAAAGCCTATGAAATGGATATCGAGA
>JAKWBJ010000296.1:195000-200000 GCA_023159175.1 Wohlfahrtia magnifica
AAAAATATTTTTTCGTTTCCAGTATAATTTATAACCCGGTATATAACTGAGAACGTGTGAGGATTATCGATTTTGGCTAAATTGTATGTTAACTAAGAAGCGTAATAGCATTTGTTCTTTGTTAAACACATCAAACTTTATTTTCAATAATTTAAACTTACATATTTGTATAATATTTTCATTAAAAAATCAAGAAACTATAAACATTTTCATGAAGAAAAAGACTATTTGTCAAATTATTTTGAAAAAAATCTCTTATTAGAGTCGGTCTGTGATGCTGTGCATAATAAAAGCGAGCTAAAAAAAAACGACGGATATGTTCCCGCCGTTACTAATATGACAATTCTGCACCACTAACACACAATCATTACTTTTCTCTAGTTTCTAACTACAACTTTATCAAAAGCGATCGTAATATAAAGCAAGCAATGGTAATTGTCACTTAACTGATAATGTAAGGAGTAACAATTCTCAACAGTAATGCAAAGAGTGACAATAAAGACATTAGTTGCTTGTAACTTTTTGTGAATTGTTTACTACCATTTATGGTGTTTGGTTTTATAGAAAAATATTCTACCTTGTAAATTTTTAATACCTTTAATTCAATATCTATGTAAATATGCATATTAACCGCGCACTCTTAAAGTAATAACGTGGCATAAAATGTGAAATTCAAAGTAAGCATTATTTGATAATATTTAAGCCATTTTTAATAAAGTTAAACTTCGTTTTAGTTTTTGTGTGGTATCTTGTCTGACGGCGATATCAGATTAATTTTTTTTTTCATGTTTAAATTCATCTTTATTTACATTTCTTATTTACATACATATTTACATTTTTTTTAGATATTATTTAATGATATTGTGTCTGCAAACCAGAAGGTCCTTGGTTCAATACCAGGCTACACCATCTAAAAAATAAAGTTTTTTCAACAGCGGTATCACCTCATAACATTAGCTAGTAAGTGGTTAAGTGTATTACTACTATTGAAAACGTCTGTAAATGAATTTGCCGTTCGGAGCCGGCGTTAAATTGTGAGTCCCTTTCAATGAGTCTATAAACAGAATCGAGTGCTGTATGAAAAACGTTCCAAAAAAAATATGAAAGTTTTAAGTTTGAATTCAATTCTTTATTTAAATTTCTTTAGCAGCAAGGCTGTGTACCGTGTAAGAATGCAAGGCGGTACAAATAATGTTTTATATTTGATGTTTTAATGTTTAATGTTTTCGATTTGATCTTATTAACAAAAAATATTCTCTTAATATTTGTAATAATATGAAAATTAACCGTTAAAGATAATATACATAAGTATAAAAAAATTAATATTCTTAATGTATCAATACAGCATCCATACTTAAGTATAATTATGATGAACAAGATTTACCAGAAAAAGAGAAGTTAATTATGATGTTTAATGTTAAACGATTATATTAAAATGCTTATTTCTGTACATCATAGTTGACTGAGAATTATCTACAGCGTAAATGTGTATTAATAATAAAATTGAGGGTATAAATAATAAGCTATTATTAAACCCCAGTAGGAAATTTTTATGATTGAAATAATATGTATATAAATATGTATATATGTGTATGCTGCTTATTAAATCCTCCAACATAGTCCCCCCCATGAAGAACGTTTGTTCTTCATTCAAGCATGGATCTCAGTTTGTTAAAATCTTCATCTGATGATAAAAATGCAGTTTTTGATACAGGCCCTTGAAATAACTTGTCACGTGACTTTAAGTGACAACTCTAATAATACCGTCTGCTCCAGGATGAACTTTCTCTACACGTGCCAGCGGCCACATTCCAGGAGGACAACGTTCATCGAAAATTAGGACTAGATCTCCTTCTTCAGCATTTTTTAGTGGTTTCAGCTATTTCGGTCTAGATTGAAGGTGACACAACCACTCCTTTCTCCACCTTTGCCAAAAGTGTTGTTTTAATTTTTCAGTTGTCTTCCATCTTGTTAGACGATCAATTTTGCAATCGATTAGGTCTTCATCCGGTAAATAGCATGTAGCCTCTCCTATCAAAAAATGCGATGGTTTTAGAACATTTGAATCAGTTGGATCAGTACTTAATGGACACAAAGGTCTTGAATTTAAACTGCTCTCAATTTGAGCTAGAGTCTTATTTCTTCGTAAATTAATACCTTTGTGTCCAATAACCGTTTGAGGTGGTACTTGGTTGATTTAACACCAGCCTTCCAAAGGCCACCGAAGTTAGAGGTAGCTGGAGGTATAGAATGCCATGTCGTGCCATTATTTGCTTAAATTTGTTACGGTTATATACAGTTTGCAACTCTTTGCTTGCACCAATAAAGTTTGTGCCACAGTCAGATTATAAGTCTGTGCAACAGCCACGACGTGCGGTAAATCTTCTAAATGCTGCCATAATTTCGTTATTGTAATTAAGATATTTAATGCAGCAACGTATGACCTGTTTTGCTATGTTTCGACCATAAAGAATCCAAAACCTTCTTGAAATAAAGGACTGCATCTGTAAGAGAAAGCCATGTAGGGTTTTTATATGTGCGTCTGTAAATATAAGAAATGATAAAGGATTCTGTACTTTAAGTAGAATAGGGTGTTTTAAGGAATAAGACAAATTTGAGCTTTGTAGTCTTCCACCCACTCTTAGTATATTGTTTGAATTAATAAATGGGCATAGTCGTGCAAGATGATTATTTGCTGATAATTTTCCGAACTTGAGCAACTCCTATATTTCGCCGGAAATTTCAACTAATTGGGAAATTTTAACAAGTTTCTCGAGAGATTGCCTAAGTTCTTTTGCGGTAAGAAAACCAGTCATCTTACATTTATCTATTGCTTGATTTTGTTTTCGTTGTTTTGTATCTATGATGTTGTTTTTAATTCTGAGAATATGTGACGTTATTCCTATTAGTTTTTCCAGAGATGAATAAAGTTGGAAAATACAGGGATATTTATAGTCGGTATTTTTAGTAATTTTAGAAGTATTAATGGACAAATAGGATTTCGATTTTTCTTCTTCTGTATCATATCTAAATGATGGTTGTATGGGCTAGAGCTCGGAACTTTTGTTAAGCCATTCGGGCCCACTCCACCGTAACTCATGTTTAACTAGTTCACCGGAACTAACACCCCTGGATGAACAATCGGGAAACGACAATCTTTTTAAAGGGCTTACTTTTGTCTTATATTGTAAAAGATTAACCATAGAGCTGTGAATTACCTTTGCATAGACTCTGCCGCAAATGCCGATGTTGATGCATCACTAAATCCATGTAATTCTAGTTTAGCTGTTTTATTTAATCCTATCCATTTGGGTATTTTAATTTGCTCAAGCTCTTTTAAATTTTCAAGGTATTTTAATCACTCAATTGCTAAATTATTGGGAAGGGGATCATCCCAGTCCAATTCTAACAACCACAACCTTTGCAGCATTATTTTTGCTTTAATTGTAACTGGAGATAGCCATGCCAAAGGATCGTATAATGTAGCTGCATCAGACAGAATACTTCTTTTAGTTATATTTTTGCTTTCCTCGAAATTATCTTAAAACAATAGGAATCTTATCTAACATTCCACTCCAAACCAAGAGCTTTAACGTTGTCTGCTTCACCAATTTCTTAAACTTCTTTAATTTCCCTTAGCTCAATTGGTATAGTATTCATTAGATCCATTTACGAAGCGTAAATCCGCCCCTTTCCAACATTTCAGATAGTTGCTGTTGCAACTCAATTGCCTAATCCCAATTGTCAGCACCAGAAATAACGTCGTCAACGTAAGTGTCTGATATAAGAACTTTACTTGCCTTGGAGTTCTTAGTTTCTTCATCTTTTGCTAATTGGTGAAGTACTCGCATGGACAAAAATGGTGCACATGTTGTACCATATGTAACAGTTGTTAACTTATAAACATTTATTTCATAATTTAAATCATTACGCCATAAAATTTGTTGATACTTCTGATGGTCATCTATTACCTTTATTTGACGAAACATCTTTTCCAGATCAGACCTAAAGCCAATTTTAAAACGTCTCCAACGTGTAATTGTACTAGACAAGTCATTTTGAAGAGCTGGTCCTGCAGCCAATTAATCATTCAATGTGAGCGATTTCTACTACTTCCACCAAATACAACTCTTGATTTAGTAGTTGAGCTGCTTTTCCTCCACCATGATGTGGAAAAAAATAACAGTTTTTTTTTAAACTTTGAGGGTATACACCAAAATTTATCATATGATTTAAATTTTCATATTCACTCATAAATTTATAAGCTTCAGCAAATTTAGTATTCAATATACATTTTAATTCTATATGCTTAAGTCTTGATAAAGCGCTGTAATTAGTTTGGTTAAAAATTATCATAGCTTTGGCGTTAATAATATTTTTAAAAGGTAGAGCAACTGTATAGCGACCATCACTTCTACGAGTAGTAGTAGCTTTGAAATATTTTTCACAAAGTTCTTCCTCTTCCGTCAATGCTCTCTTCTCTACCAGTTCTTTTGTAGCCAGAAGACCCTTAAATGTTTATCTAAGGAACAAATGTTTACGTTAATTGTATTACCGTGTACAAATTTTGAAGTTGGCCCAGATACAACCCAACTAAAATGGGTATTTTGCAAAGAGAAACTATCTTCAAATTCCTTCTGTTCTGGTAAAATTATGTCTCCGTAGATATCACCTCCAAGTAATATATCTATTTCTCCAGGATTTATCAATTCTGGGTCGGCTAACTGAAAACCACAAATACTTGGTACCTTGCTTTCATTTGTTTGTACAGGTTGGTATTGTGTTATAGACGGTATAACCAGCGCACTGCATTCCAATTGAAAATCAGATTCAGTTTTAGAGCCTAGTAGTAGTTTTACATATTTATGACTAATAATTTTTTTATTTTCACCGACAACGATTATTTGTGCATATGTTTTACATAACGGTACTTTAAATGTTTGCACAGCAACTGCTGTAATAAAAGTGGCTTGAGCGCATGGATCTAATAACCCTCTAAG
>JAKWBJ010000296.1:202500-207500 GCA_023159175.1 Wohlfahrtia magnifica
CTATATCTATATCTATATCTATATCTATATCTATATCTATATCTATATCTATATCTATATCTATATCTTATCTATATCTATATCTATATCTATATCTATATCTATATCTATATCTATATCTATATCTATATCTATATCTATATCTATATCTATATCTATATCTATTATCTATATCTATATCTATATCTATCTATATCTATATCTATATCTATATCTATATCTATATCTATATCTATATCTATATCTATATCTATATCTATATCTATATCTATATCTAATCTATATCTATATCTATATCTATATCTATATCTATATCTATATCTATATCTATATCTATATCTATATCTATATCTATATCTATATCTATATCTATATCTATATCTATATCTATATCTATATCTATATCTATATCTATATCTATATCTATATCTATATCTATATCTATATCTATATCTATATCTATATCTATATCTATATCTATATCTTATATCTATATCTATATCTATATCTATATCTATATCTATATCTATATCTATATCTATATCTATATCTATATCTATATCTATATCTATATCTATATCTATATCTATATCTATATCTATATCTATATCTATATCTATATCTATATCTATATCTATATCTATATCTATATCTATATCTATATCTATATCTATATCTATATCTATATCTATATCTATATCTATATCTATATCTATATCTATATCTATATCTATATCTATATCTATATCTATATCTATATCTATATCTATATCTATATCTATATCTATTATCTATATCTATATCTATATCTATATCTATATTCTATATCTATATCTATATCTATATCTATATCTATATCTATATCTATATCTATATCTATATCTATATCTATATCTATATCTATATCTATATCTATATCTATATCATATCTATATCTATATCTATATCTATATCTATATCTATATCTATATCTATATCTATATCTATATCTATATCTATATCTATATCTATATCTATAATCTATATCTATATCTATATCTATATCTATATCTATATCTATATCTATATCTATATCTATATCTATATCTATATCTATATCTATATCTATATCTATATCTTATCTATATCTATATCTATATCTATATCTTATATCTATATCTATATCTATATCTATATCTATATCTATATCTATATCTATATCTATATCTATATCTATATCTATATCTATATCTATATCTATATCTATATCTATATCTATATCTATATCTATATCTATATCTATATCTATTATCTATATCTATATCTATATCTATATCTATATTCTATATCTATATCTATATCTATATCTATATCTATATCTATATCTATATCTATATCTATATCTATATCTATATCTATATCTATATCTATATCTATATCTATATCTATATCTATATCTATATCTATATCTTCTATATCTATATCTATATCTATATCTATATCTATATCTATCTATATCTATATCTATATCTATATCTATATCTATATCTATATCTATATCTATATCTATATCTATCTATATCTTATATCTATATCTATATCTATATCTATATCTATCTAATCTATATCTATATCTATATCTATATCTATATCTATATCTATATCTATATCTATATCTATATCTATATCTATATCTATATCTATATCTATATCTATATCTATATCTATATCTATATCTATATCTATATCTATATCTATATCTATATCTATATCTATATCTATATCTATATCTATATCTATATCTATATCTATATCTATATCTATATCTATATCTATATCTATATCTATATCTATATCTATATCTATATCTATATCTATATCTATATCTATATCTATATCTATATCTATATCTATATCTATATCTATATCTATATCTATATCTATATCTATATCTATATCTATATCTATATCTATATCTATATCTATATCTATATCTATATCTATATCTATATCTATATCTATATCTATATCTATATCTATATCTATATCTATATCTATATCTATATCTATATCTATATCTATATCTATATCTATATCTATATCTATATCTATATCTATATCTATATCTATATCTATATCTATATCTATATCTATATCTATATCTATATCTATATCTATATCTATATCTATATCTATATCTATATCTATATCTATATCTATATCTATATCTATATCTATATCTATATCTATATCTATATCTATATCTATATCTATATCTATATCTATATCTATATCTATATCTATATCTATATCTATATCTATATCTATATCTATATCTATATCTATATCTATATCTATATCTATATCTATATCTATATCTATATCTATATCTATATCTATATCTATATCTATATCTATATCTATATCTATATCTATATCTATATCTATATCTATATCTATATCTATATCTATATCTATATCTATATCTATATCTATATCTATATCTATATCTATATCTATATCTATATCTATATCTATATCTATATCTATATCTATATCTATATCTATATCTATATCTATATCTATATCTATATCTATATCTATATCTATATCTATATCTATATCTATATCTATATCTATATCTATATCTATATCTATATCTATATCTATATCTATATCTATATCTATATCTATATCTATATCTATATCTATATCTATATCTATATCTATATCTATATCTATATCTATATCTATATCTATATCTATATCTATATCTATATCTATATCTATATCTATATCTATATCTATATCTATATCTATATCTATATCTATATCTATATCTATATCTATATCTATATCTATATCTATATCTATATCTATATCTATATCTATCTATATCTATATCTATATCTATATCTATATCTATATCTATATCTATATCTATATCTATATCTATATCTATATCTATATCTATATCTATATCTATATCTATATCTATATCTATATCTATATCTATATCTATATCTATATCTATATCTATATCTATATCTATATCTATATCTATATCTATATCTATATCTATATCTATATCTATATCTATATCTATATCTATATCTATATCTATATCTATATCTATATCTATATCTATATCTATATCTATATCTATATCTATATCTATATCTATATCTATATCTATATCTATATCTATATCTATATCTATATCTATATCTATATCTATATCTATATCTATATCTATATCTATATCTATATCTATATCTATATCTATATCTATATCTATATCTATATCTATATCTATATCTATATCTATATCTATATCTATATCTATATCTATATCTATATCTATATCTATATCTATATCTATATCTATATCTATATCTATATCTATATCTATATCTATATCTATATCTATATCTATATCTATATCTATATCTATATCTATATCTATATCTATATCTATATCTATATCTATATCTATATCTATATCTATATCTATATCTATATCTATATCTATATCTATATCTATATCTATATCTATATCTATATCTATATCTATATCTATATCTATATCTATATCTATATCTATATCTATATCTATATCTATATCTATATCTATATCTATATCTATATCTATATCTATATCTATATCTATATCTATATCTATATCTATATCTATATCTATATCTATATCTATATCTATATCTATATCTATATCTATATCTATATCTATATCTATATCTATATCTATATCTATATCTATATCTATATCTATATCTATATCTATATCTATATCTATATCTATATCTATATCTATATCTATATCTATATCTATATCTATATCTATATCTATATCTATATCTATATCTATATCTATATCTATATCTATATCTATATCTATATCTATATCTATATCTATATCTATATCTATATCTATATCTATATCTATATCTATATCTATATCTATATCTATATCTATATCTATATCTATATCTATATCTATATCTATATCTATATCTATATCTATATCTATATCTATATCTATATCTATATCTATATCTATATCTATATCTATATCTATATCTATATCTATATCTATATCTATATCTATATCTATATCTATATCTATATCTATATCTATATCTATATCTATATCTATATCTATATCTATATCTATATCTATATCTATATCTATATCTATATCTATATCTATATCTATATCTATATCTATATCTATATCTATATCTATATCTATATCTATATCTATATCTATATCTATATCTATATCTATATCTATATCTATATCTATATCTATATCTATATCTATATCTATATCTATATCTATATCTATATCTATATCTATATCTATATCTATATCTATATCTATATCTATATCTATATCTATATCTATATCTATATCTATATCTATATCTATATCTATATCTATATCTATATCTATATCTATATCTATATCTATATCTATATCTATATCTATATCTATATCTATATCTATATCTATATCTATATCTATATCTATATCTATATCTATATCTATATCTATATCTATATCTATATCTATATCTATATCTATATCTATATCTATATCTATATCTATATCTATATCTATATCTATATCTATATCTATATCTATATCTATATCTATATCTATATCTATATCTATATCTATATCTATATCTATATCTATATCTATATCTATATCTATATCTATATCTATATCTATATCTATATCTATATCTATATCTATATCTATATCTATATCTATATCTATATCTATATCTATATCTATATCTATATCTATATCTATATCTATATCTATATCTATATCTATATCTATATCTATATCTATATCTATATCTATATCTATATCTATATCTATATCTATATCTATATCTATATCTATATCTATATCTATATCTATATCTATATCTATATCTATATCTATATCTATATCTATATCTATATCTATATCTATATCTATATCTATA
>JAKWBJ010000296.1:210000-215329 GCA_023159175.1 Wohlfahrtia magnifica
TCATTTTCGTAGCCGTAAGCTTGGTAATCGCTTGAGAGAGTTATTGTATGAAATATAATGACTTTTTGGAGTTAATTTTAATTTTCCACTTGTATAAATACTTTCTACAAGCAGTCAATCCTTTTTCCGTTTTATTTAATGAAGCTTTTGTGAGTTTGCTTGACGTGATAAGGGCAGTATCATCTGCATAATATGCAGTTTTCAAGTATGAGGGAGGAGAAAAGTCTGACGTATAAATTGAATACAACAAAGGTAAAAGTATTGAACCCTGTGGTAAACCTTTTGTAATTAATATGCTTCAACAAATAATCTATTATTAAAAAATCTGCAAAAAGCCTGCACAGATATCTTGCTATATTAGTCTGGAGTATTTTGTATACAATTCCATTATACCAAACGGTATCAAACGTCTTTTCCACATCCAAAATTATTAAACCAGTAGATTGTTTTATTCGCTTATTATTATTTTTGATTATATTAAGGCTTATTTGGCTTTTGAATGGCAATAACTTTAGCTTTTTTAATCACTTTTGGAAAGTAGTTTATTTGCAAGCAACTATTAAAAATAATCATTAGTAATTGCACTGCCTTTGGAGCTAGAATTTTAATCAAAACGTTAGAGACATCTAGATCAGGTGATTTTGATGCCTTTAGTGATGTATTAATTTCACTTACCGATGTGAGAGTTAAGCCTTCAGGTTCAATATCTGACAAGTCGTCAGATACAGACTGCGGTAAACTTTTGAATTTCTAGGTCAATTGTAGGCTTTGAGCTGTAGATATATGCATTTATAGTGATTGCATTGCTAATAATGTTCCTGAATTAAACCTAGTTGGTTAGTTTGTAATGAAAGTGACTGGTATCCAATTCAGAACCAGTCGCATTTCCCATTTTGCAGATAACAGGCCTATGGTCTGATAGAATGTCGGATTCGATTACGTTTTAATTAATATTCAGTGTGCTATTACTCAATTCCAAGTCAATTACTGAGCTATTACGATTTCTTTATTATGTATAAAAAATACGATTGCTTGGATGATGTACAAAAAATTATGTGACTGTTGAAGGTTGCACAAAACATTTCATGCAGAGTTATTGGTTTTACAATACCAAGAAAAGTGTTTAGCGTTAAAATCGCCTAAACTAATAAAATCCTTATTAAAAGACGTTAATTTTATAATATCGTAAGCGAAACTAGATGCATATATTGGCAGGTATGTTGTAGAAATAGTGACTGGTCTATTATTTATCACAATTTCAATTGAAAAGTTTTATATTTTCAGCGGGTTTACAATTGGTAGTAGTTTATGTTTGACTGATCCGCGAATAACTAGAGCTACTCCTCCCCCTCTTGAGTTTTGTCTATCGTTGCGGTACATGAGGTAATTTTTGATATATTTTATGATTTTCGTTGAGATGCGTTTTTTTTTTTTAAAGGCAATATGAATTTTTTCTCTTTCAAGACATGTTGGCGTGGTTCCTCCAATACAAAGTAAATTTTGATTTTTGTATATCTTAAGAATGGTAATAGTAGAAATCTCTAAATCAGGGATGCACACAAAGAGCGAAACACTCAAATTATAAATACACTGAAGTTAAAATGCTGCAAAGAAATAGGTATTCATACAAAGTATAAACATGCATAAATTTATCTAGCTTATTATTAACACTTCTTGGTGTACTAAGCAAAATTTTTGGTCTCTTCAAAATCTCTTTGAAATTAAAAAAAAACACAAAAACTTGCGCTACACCCCTCCTTCGTTAACGGCTAACAAGCAACTGAATAGGTTTGTTTCTCACACACATGTTTTTTGTTGTAACTTAGGTTGCCGTTTGGAATAATGGAAAGAAAGCATATGAGATCTTTTTGATTTTTAAGCATTGTCAATTCATTACAATTTCTTCATTTTTTATAGAAAAATATAACAAAAACATTTTTCCAGCAATTATAAAAGCTATATCATACTGTATGATATTTAAATTGAAAGACTATGTAATAAAGGTTAGCGATACAGTTGATTTTGGCACATTTCAGGAAAACTTTTGGTAGGATTTTTTATCTTTTAGCAACCATGGTTGTAATATTCACGAAGAGAAAAAAATAAACAGCCGAAAAACTTCGTAATCTGAACAATATGAACGAGCATCGCTGCCCTAAATTAAGTTCAAACAAATTCGTGAATTATACACATCATCAGCCAGTAATTGTAAATACTAAATATTGAATTTTGTATGTGTGGACAACGGAAACAATTTAAGCATCTGTGGTGTGTCCATGAACACTCACTCTATTTTTGTCGCTCATTATATAGAAATTAGATAATTTTTTTTAAGCAACCGAAAACACATCACTAATTTATGCACACTAAATGCATTATTTGGGTTAATGTGTTATTGGTTGTAGGAAGAAAAATAATACATAAGAAAATGTTAAATTAGAATTAAGATTAGTATTAAGCCAGAGTCAAAAGTGTGAAGAAAGAAAATAAAATAAAATATGAAATATAAAAAAAGTCATAAACATTTTGTTTGATTGAATTCAAGATATGGCGATTCTGCCAAAATAGTGAAATAAAACTGTCAAGTAAGACTGTACTGCAAGAGTATTAAATAAGAACATGAAAATTAAATTGCGCGAATAATTAAAAAGTTAAGTGCTCTAAAGTGTTATATATAAAAAACCATAACGGCATCTTTAATGCCGATAATTTAAACAATAAGGATGACTGAATCCATAATAAGAAGGATTCCACATCACAGGACGACAGCCACAACTGCAACATCAAAAAAAAAAAAATAAAATTAAGCAAGGTGAACGTGTTTCATACTGTACTATTCCTTTTTAATATAAAATTTTATATATACTATTGTCGTAATATAATAAACAAAAATTGAAATATTAGAAATATGTACAAATTTTTAAATCCCTATATATATACAACGTTAAAAAACGTTTATTTATTAATGCCTAGATTGTAGTTAAGATAAAACAAATCTTGTGCTTAGTTTTTAATTAAAATCCTTTACTTACACAGTTTTGTCCTTCACTGCTCGTAACCTTTTATGAGCACTAACAATTACACTCTCTTTTTACAACTCTGTAAACAACAACTATTACTTGACAGACCTTAATACCCGATAATCTTTCAACCCGATCGTAGTTACAACTTGGGTCCGCTCACAACCTCTTCAACCAGAGTTTAACCACACTAAACTCTTTTTACACTGAGTTCAAACGGATAACTTGTTCGCTGAGTTTACACCAAATAAACTAACTGCTTTCCGCATTGATGTGCTTTTGATACGGCTGAATAAACAAGACTTCGAAAGCTCTCGATGTTTCAGGTAAATTTCATTTCCCTCCTTTACTTTCTTTTTAGGTCTTATGTAGCCTTGTGAATGTAAATACTATTTTTCTGGTTTTGGTTTTTTGCTAATCACCTATCTTGCGTTTGTTATTCACACACAATTTTTTCCATAAATCGAACAAAAATAAATTGATTGTGCAAATTCAGCACTTGTTTAAAAGATGACATATCAATTTACATTTCTGGTTAATGGAGTTTTTTAAGTCGTCGCTAGTGTAAAAAGTTATATTTTTTTAACTGAATCAGTACGGGAGATGAAAAAAGGGAAAAAGAATGAGAATATTAACGAAACAAATCTTAATTAAGGTTAGATTATTAAAATGCCAATGGACATTTTTATTTACCTTTTTCAGGTTCTGCATAACTCTAAACAAAATCAAAATTTACCAAAAATTTTTCTTACAACTTTATTTACCTTTAGTCATCCGGTGTTGCCCGAGAATCTATATACAATCTATCTATATACATATTGTTACGAAAATAAGATTGGGAACCTCTGCGTTTATTACTTCAGTGGCCGACTGGATAACAAAATGCAGACAATGCCTGGCACCTAAAGGCCCAGTAAGAAGAAGTCGAGGTCACCTACAAAAATACAGTTCGGGAGCCCCATTTGAGCGGATAGCGATGGAGATAGCAGGCTCTTTTCCTGTCAGCTATGGCGGAAATCGTTGTGTTCTCGTTATAATGGACTATTTCAGCAAGTGGCCAGAAGTGTATGTTATACCCAATCAGGAGGCAACTACGATTGTAAATGTTTTCGTGAATAACTATACCCAGATATGGTGTTCCGATAGAGTTACATTCCGACCAGGGAAGAAATTTCGAGTCTGGCATTTTCAAAGAAATGTGTAAGATATATGGCATAAAGAAGACTAGAACGACGTCGGACGGAATGGTAGAACGATGCAACCGAACTCTAGAGGAATATTTGCGAAAAGTGGTTAGCGAGCAGCAATATAGAAACACAACAGCCCAAGAACCAAAATGAAAGTAGTGCACATAGAACGATTAGCAAGTTACGGGAGAGAAGGTATTGAGCCTATTCGGGACGAACAGTCTTAAATGCGCGGCAGTGTTACGAAAATAAGATTGGGAGCCTCTGCGTTTATTACTTCGCTAAAATAAATAAACAAAAGCTGCAAGAACAACTATACATGATGTTTATAAATAGCCAGAATCGACAACAACAAGCATTATTAGCAGAGATAAAGTAAATAAAAATATCACAGCAACAGCAACAACAAACTAACGGCAAAAAAAACAAGTAACAGACAATAAAGAAGCAATAACAAATACTAAAAGCTGAAAGAGGTATATGTTTACATACGCATGGCTACAAAAGAACTAAAAAGAAATTAAAAGAAAGAAATAGAATCTACCTGAAATATCGAGAGCTTTCGATATGTTGTTTACTCAGCCATATAAAAAGCACATCGATGCGAACACCGATCAGTTTAAGTAAAGTTAAGTCAGCGAATGTGTTATTGGTGTGAAGAGAATTTATAAGGAGTAAATTCGTGAAGCTAGTAGTGAAGTAAAAACCAGTTTAGTTGGATCTTACTCAGCAAAGAGAGTTAAGTGTGGATAACCTCTGGTTGAAAAGGTTGTGATCGAACCTAAGTTATAACTACAACCGGATTGTAAGGAAGATCTGTCGAGTAAACAGTTGTAAACAGACAGAGTAATTTAAGAATAAAAATTGTTATTGCCTGTAAAAAGATTACAAGCAGTGGTGCACATAACTGTGTTGAATAATGGATTTTTAATTAAAACCAAACACAAAATTTATTTTATTTTAACTACAATCTACGAACTCATAAAAACACGTTTTTAAAAAGGTAAATACGTAACAATATATTATAAACGAGGTTAACATTCCTCTTTATTTCGATCCTATCAGTTTTTGGGCCACCTATTTGTTTTTATAAGGAAAATGCAAAGGCATTTGAATTAGATG
>JAKWBJ010000297.1:0-85000 GCA_023159175.1 Wohlfahrtia magnifica
ATTTACTTATCAGAGCTGCGTTATTTTATGAATCATAAATAGTTGGCCAAATAAAAGCTGATAACTTGCTAATATATCAAAAAACCCTCGTTAGGCTGGATTGTAACAGGTGCAATAAGAAGAATAAAAAAAAAAAAAAAAATAACATAACAAAAAGACTTGAACTCACGACAGCAAAGATCTAATAACCAATTAATCAAAAATGATAACTCAAACACTTATCAGATGGGTTGTTTTCATTCGTTTGTTTACACAGTGCAACAAAACCATTATATACAACAATCAGCAATTCTGGCGAACCCTTAATAGAAAGTTTATCAGAGTGATTTTGGGAAATTGGACAACCAATTTGAGACAACATTCGTACAGCAGAAGAAGAAGAATGCGAGAGGTTTTTGAAGAAACTACCATCAGATGTTCAAGAACAAACAAACTTATCGTGAGATTTCCATTTAAAATAGACCCACAAAAACTGGGATCATCAATTCAAATTGGAAGATATAGATTTTATTCATTAATTTTATTAATGAATACATCTCTATGCCGAATCTGAATCAATTCAAAATATAATTATATACCACATCATTTTGTAGTCAAACCAGACAACCCGACAACAAAATTATTTGTTATTGTTTTCGATGCCTCTTGTCGAACATCCATTGGAACATCCATTGTAGTAAGATGCAAGCTGCTATTGCAACGATACTAACTATACTAATATTCACGCATTTACAGATTCAAGTTCAAAAGCTTATGGCGCTTGTGTATATGCTATGACAGGTGAAAAATCTTCATTGCTTTTATGTTCCAAGTCACGTGTTGCTCCTCTAAAGCCTAAAAGTCTTCCCAGACTCGAACTTTGTGCAGCTTTATTGCTAACTCAACTTTTAAATTCGGCACTTAAAACATTACTAGCACAACTTCAGAAAATAATATGTTGGTTGGATTCAACCATTATGTTACATTGGATATATGGAGGCTCATGGCGCTGGAAACCAGTTGTTAAGCATCGAGTTGAGAAAATTAAGCAAAATATACCATATGCTGAATGACGACATATTCCATCCCAATTAAATCACATAGCTCAAACATTGACACCCTTATGCCAAATAAACTATGGTTTCCTGGGCCTGAATTTTTATATCAAAATGAATTATTGCGATTATTATATATATATAGAGATTTTTCGAGACATTGAAATACAAAAATTACTAAATTTTTTGAGCTCAACTCGTAATCGATCAAAGCAAAATATGAATACCTGAAATGTAATAATCGAACATTTACTAATAGTTAACATATTTTTGAAATCTAGAACATTTTTTTTGACCAATTCGATTTTATTCAACCAATACAAAATAGAAATATGGAAATCAATAACGGAATATGATGTCGGGCAAATGTCCACCTCTAGCACGTCGGCAGACTTCCGCTCTTTTGATAAAATTTTGAACGACATTTTGCAACAAAGCTTCGCTTATCTCTTAAATGCAGCACCGAATTTAAGTTGTTTGTGGTTTCTTTACGTAAACACGGTCTTTCAAATGGCCCCAGAGAAAATAATCCAGCCACAAAAAATTGGTTATTATTATTTGGTTGCCCAGATAGTTCACGGTGACGGCGTTCCCTTGCTCATTTTCGAAAAAAGACGAGCCGATGATGCCTCCTAACCACAAACCGCACCATATTGTCACTTTCTTTAGATGTAATGTTTTTTGAGGACTGTTTGTG
Source organism: Wohlfahrtia magnifica (assembly GCA_023159175.1). Taxonomy (NCBI): domain Eukaryota; kingdom Metazoa; phylum Arthropoda; class Insecta; order Diptera; family Sarcophagidae; genus Wohlfahrtia; species Wohlfahrtia magnifica. Next base: position 1,732 of record JAKWBJ010000297.1, read on the forward strand.
GACTTTATGAGCCCCATATGCGACAATTTTGTTTGTTTCCATAACCGCTTAATTGAAAATGGGCCCCATCAGTAAAGATGATTTTGTTGAAAAATCCGTTGTTTTCGCTTAGTTTTTTAAACAGTAAATTTTCACAATTAAAAATCTTTGTTCAAGAGTGTAGCATTTCATAGCTAAAATTTCCCGAAGTCAAACAATAATCATAAAATATAAGTGTCAAAGGTTAACAGCTCAATTCATGACATTTTATCATATGACGGCCAATTTATTTCCTAGCCGCAAATTTACCCACCCTGTACTAGGTTCTGGGCTCTACATAGGTGTCTCTGTAAGTTTGGGTAGGGACGGATCAACTAAACCTGTGCACTACCAAATGTTTGCTTGGGATTGTTGTCTTGGTAGAATGGGAAATTACTTGCAATATCACCTTTCTCTACACTTTGCTTCGTATTTTCTTTTTGAATTTTGAGATAAACAAATTTGTCTACTTTACCATAAAAAAATGTGAATTGTCGTTACCAGCAATCAAGATACAGTCCCGACCCATCCTTCATGCTTAACAGTAGTTTTTGTGTTTTTATGATTAAATTCGTTTTTGCTTGCGGATCAGGTAATTTCATATGTAAAATATAGCGACGAAAGAAAACGGTAGAGCAAAAAATAAAATTACACACTCAATGGAAAACTACACACAATATATGTAATTACACTCAAGGAGGCAATACTGCTATTATAAATATGTGAAGACAGCTATATACATATATGCCACAAAGCGTCATATACAAAAATTCGTTTAATTTTCTAATTTGGCTTATTGTCCAAAAATATTGTGCAACTATGGGTGTGGACTATAAGCGAAAAATACTGTATTTGTTTAACAATATTTTCTTTTTAGTTCACTAATAATAAACTAGACTGTGAATTTGGATATTAGTCATATATGTATGTCGAATTCACAAAACCCTTGTATCATTGTATGATTATACTGATATACAAAAGTTGTACGCTTATTATTGGAAATTTTTATATAAGAATATCGTACACTTATACATTTTTTTCATGTATTAATGTGCTGGTAATGAAATGTGAATGAAAAAATTAGAAAGAAAAATATAATCGCAAACAATTTTTTTTTATTTTCTGTATCTAATTTGTGTAAAGAAAATACATGAAAATACATATTTTAAATAAAGAATACTTTTTATTGCTCTAATTATTATTTTATATATGAAAACAAATTTATGAAAACTGCTTTGCTACTTCTTCTTGGAGTTTTGACGTTTAAAAACAAGCAATTAAACAAAAAGTGTATTCAATACAATTTACAACAATAAAAAATCTTGAGAATTCGGAAATTATGTTTACATTAGGCAAATATTTTTTTGCAAGCAAATAATGTTATTTTTCCAAAATCAGCTGTTTTGTTGTTTGCCCCTTAAAAATATTTTGTGTTCAAACGACGTCAAAGATATAATTGATGTTTTTTGTTAAATATTTGCTAGGTTTGAACGGACTTTAATTTTTTGCTTATTCAATTTTTTAAATTTCAGATATACCTGAAGCGTATGTTCGTTTGGGCACGTCCTTGGATAAAAATTCTATAAGAGAAGGCACAGATGTCTATTTTGATTGCATGGTAATCTCTCATCCACCAGTTTTTCGAATTGAATGGAGACATAATGTAAGTTTACAGTAGCTTAGTAAAGCTTACTAATATACATATTAATCCTATCCAATAAGATCAGTAGCAAGTTTATTGTTATTAATATTAAAATACTTTAATGAAATATTTAAAAAAAAATAATGACTTAGTTGGGAGATTTTACTCAAAAATACTACATTATAACATCTTAATAATTCAAAAAATAAACAGCAGAAACCACAATAACGTGTGTTACAAAATATATTTGTTGTTAAAAAATAATCTTGTGTCATCTGTTTTTATCGTTTTTATGTCAGTAATAATCCGATCAGCTGGCAACTGTCAGATTTTCATTGTTGATTCCGATATTTATTTTAGGCCGCTTAACATTGGCGCAAATACACATACATGTAATTTAAAGTAAAAGTAATAACAAGTGATACATTAAAGTTCAAATAAATTACATAAATACTTAAATTTGGTTAAAAAATATAATATCTATAAATAAATACAGTGAAAAAAAACTTGTACAGTAAGTATTCCGGTATTCTAATTCAGATATGCAACCATTAAACCCTTTATTGCCCGACGGTACTTACAAGTATCGTTATTCATTTGTATGCTTAACTTATTATACATTATATCTGTATAATACAATTTGCGTATGTATAATTTGCGATGAATGATCATCAGTTCCATAAAGTACCGTATTTTCTTCAAATAACAAAAAAAAATTTATTTTTTACTCCTGTTGCTCAAAAGATCAGTTATCCTTCAACAGTTTTAGTGCTTAGACGTTATTTTGGATTGCAAGTTTTCGCTTAAATTTGAATATTGTTTGCAATTGAAAAAGTGTGAACTTTTCAATTTCAACTACGTATGCGCAGATTTCGATCTTAAAATCGTCGATCGAAGATCCGAAAGTAAGAACGCGCATAGCAGATGATCTACCAGCTAAATGATCCATCATGCTAGTCACTTTAGTGTCAGGTACTAAAAATGTTCGGATAGCAAGCCTCCTTTGCAACTGCCTTGAGATGAAGGTAACTTGCGATCCATGGTAAACCAGCGCTTTAGCCGTACATATAATTTTATCAATATGCACATTACAAATTATCGAGTGGAAATAAGGCGTGCTTTCAGATTTGCGGAATACGTATGAAGATTCCGAGCCGCTGTTGATGGGTTAAAATTCAATGGGTGTTGTTCGTTAGCTAGAGTTGAAATTGATTCACGAGGGGAGAGGCAGGTCGAGTCATACCAGAAGGAAGACTCAGAAAAGAAGGACAGATTCTTAATGGGTGAGTTCCTTGGCAGAGCAAAAAACAACAACAATTTGATGGCGATGTACCAGTCTTTGCCGCAAAACTCTGAATCTTCTTCGGTTATCTGACCATTTCCTCGGGGGACCAAAGTTGAAGTTCCTTCGGAAATTGACAGTACTATGGGTTTTGTGCTGGGCTAGAACGGGTTGAGGGTGAAACTATCTAATATCAATTATCGATTCTAGGGTTTTGAACCGAGCTGTTAAAAATGCATCCATATCCTCCCACTTGGAAGATTCCTGAGAATGCTTCTATGACTGCTCCCAATACCAATATCACATGGACAAATACTTCAGCAGTAACCACAAGCAAATATAAATTAGTTACACATTCGTTTATAGTATGTTGCAGGCGCTTAATGTTCGGAGGTGACACGTGGGTTATGGGTTTAATACTCAAAATAATCCGAAGCTGCCCTTTATAAGAGTCACTTTGTTTTCATATGTGTCTACCAATCTTTTCCATGCAGTTGCATAACCATCATTGGTCAACGGCAAAGTTTGGATGATATCATGAGCATCCTTAGCAGCTTGCTGCAACAAATAATATAATTTTTTTACCGAGGCGGTTACCATACAAGGCTGAGAACATGTCGCGAAACGATGGACAGTTCTTATAATCACCGTAAATTATCGGGGTGTCACAGGGGGTAAGTACATTACGAGAGCCGCACCTATTTCAGTCCAACTGGCCAATTTCAAACGTTCCAAATGATCCGTTGTCGTTCAAATGTGCCGTAGGAGGTCATATATCGGATCTTAATTTCGACAATTTTGGTATTTTTAACCTTATCAGCCGCAATCAATATTGATTCGTAGGTTGACCGAATACCTTGCATAAACGATTGAGTTCTTTCTCGTGACTACTTAGTGAGCCAATCTAGTGGTCCGAGATTGGTATATTGGTAATATATGCATCGAATGCTGCCCATCGATCGGCGTTAGAAATAAACGTAGTCATTTTCATTTTCGATCGTAGATAATGGGGTGTAATTTTGACAATAAAAATAAACCGTAATATAGCGATTCAAATCGAGTTCGATCGCGAAACAATAAAAAGGTCAAAAAATATACGATATACAAAAAAAACAAAATACCGATATATCTAAATATTAAAAATAAAAAAATTTTAAATTTAAAATGAGGTTAAAATTATAAAAGAGTGTATATGGGGGTTAAAAAGTGAAAATAAAATAGCAAAAAAGGTATAAAAAAGCAAAAAAAAACTAGTGCTGTAACATTAAAAAACGTGTACTCAATACGGGTAAAATAAAAATAAAAATAGCTTATGGCAAAAAAAAATTATTTAAAAGGGGGGAAAAATTAATTTAAAAAAATTAAATTATTTAAAAATATTATACGAGTATAAACTAAATTGAGTAAATAATTAAGTAATCGATTATTCGTACAAACAAAAAATTGCAGCACTTATTTTATGTGACAATCGCCCATGTTCTGAAAACACTGCGTTTTCAAATCGTAAAACGCATTTAAGCATGTTCTGAAAACGAAGCGACTTGCTGGCGTTTTGTCTTTTTCGAAGCTGTGTCCGAACAAATAAAAAACATGTGTTATAATAACAAAACATAAACATAGAAAAAATTATTCATAAAAATTCGTCAATTAAAAGAATTATCAATAAAAGTTTGTTTGAATAAATTTTAAATTAAACCGACTATTTTTATACTTAAAACAAAATTTTTTTATTGAAAGTATTTAATAAACCACCGCAAATGGCCGCAAATGCTTCTTCTTTTTATTTAGAGATGTTACATATAAACATTTGCGAATAATTGGTGAGTTTCATCACGGGTAGCCAGTTACAAATAGGATCTTGAATAATTGTTTTTATCTCGCGTAAATGTTTGTAGGTGCTTGAACAGTTTTTAAATTATTTTTGAATTTTTATAAAGGGTTGTTTACTACTTTTTAATTAAAATATGCGAACATAATAAATTTCAAATAATATTATCATAAGTTTGAAAAGAATAAGTAATTTTAAAGTTAACACCACTAGCACTAAATTTTTTTCGAAGATCAAATTGACCAGCTGTTTGCATAAATCGCCAGTTTATAAGTAAACAAATGATACCGACAATTGACAAAAACAAAGCAAAATTTTAAATTGCATATTTTTAATTAAAATTGTGAAAAAATGTTAAAAGCTTTTCTTCAAATAAAAACAGAACATATTAAATTTTTATTTTACATCAATTTATTTTCTCTTCAAGTGCAGGTTAAATAAAAATGACCAGATCGCTTCAGCATGCACTAGCGGTTTGAGAACGCCAGATTTCTAGCGTTTTCGTTTGCCAGAACACCTGTTTGGCGTTTTCAAATCGAAAACGCAAATTTTAAGCGATATGCGTTTTTCAGAACATGGGTGAATATATGTATCTGTGCATATAACGAAATAAGATAAAAAGAAACAAAAGGAACTCTAAAGGGGACAAACAGCGTAAATAGCCAATCGTATACATGGATAACTTACTTTTCCTTGAATGCGATTGGCTATTTGCGAAGGCGATTGGCTATTTGTCAGAAGTGAGATTGCGTATATAAAGTAGATAAAACTAAAATATGTAAATATAAATAAAATAATTTAAAACAACAAATAAAAATTAAATACTTAGAAGAGAGAAAAATGAAATTGCAAGAATTAAAAGTGGACCGGCTCAAACGTGAATTGAATTGTGTACTTTAAAAATCTCATACATTTTTTGCTGTATATCCACAAAAGTGTCGCGTACGTGCTTGTAACCTAATAATTTTGTAGCAATTTCATAGCTCTTTTATATCTCAGTAACTTCAATAGAGTCCTGTGGATTCAACAGATCAATAGATCAAAGAACTTAACCAGAAACTTTGGTTGTAACTCATTTATTTGATTTTGTGATATACGTCAAGATAACTTCGGAGTGAAGATATGTGTACCAAAACAGAACTTTACATAATCAATAATTGTGAATGGGTTTTAATGAACGTAAAATACCATTTTTCTTTTTCTATTTTATTTATTTTTTTGTCAATAATTCATATAAAGTTGATCAATTAAATCAATTCCTGTAGAGTGACATTGACAAATAACTGTGACAATTTAGTTGTGTTTAAATAAACTTACTGCCAGCTAAGAAGGTGTGTCATAGTAAATACTAACAATACTCGAAACAACAAATACTTTGTAAAAAAATCAGATAAATATTGGTTAAGTTTGGATGCAAGATTCAAAAGAAGATATAAAAATCGCTAAAACTACCTCAAAATTGAATCTGTCAACAACAGGTAACCAGACCGAATTACAAAACAGTTTGTTAGATTTGAATTTCAGAAGCGTTGAATAAACACTGATACTCATGTATTTGATGATGAGAATGAACTTGAAATGAGTGCGGCTGCAACCTCAAGCAGTTTTGACATTAGCCCTTTAGGTACTTCTTTTTTGGCTTTTGAAATATTTCTTTTTCTTCTGCTTAACTGTTTAATACTACGTAATCAATAATCAAAAGTATTTTATTTTTAATTTTGTTTCCAAGTGTTATTTTTGGCCATTATGTCATTTGGCAAAAAATCATATATTCATCTTTATGTAGCTTTATTAAACTTGGTTCGGGATACAATTTATTGTTCTTAGTACTGGCAGTGGTTACCTTATTAATTACTTACTTAAATTTATAAATTAATTGATGAAATTTACAAAAGCATAAAGTAATTACGAAACCTTGGAGGCACGAATACTCCTCACCATGTACTGGCCTCACATATCGAAAATAATTTTCCATTAATCAATAAATTTTCCGTCTAGAAATGGTGCTGAAAAGTGACTATGACATATGGCAAATAACCAAAAGGGTTCATACATTGTTGGCTACCATTATAAAACAGATGCAAGTTCAGAATATAAATTTTATGGCAAGTATTGAAAGGAAACTTGAGTAGTATGGTTGAGTAGTAACGAGGTACGAAAATTTTCTAGAACTAATACTGAAAAGTTGACGGACCTGGTAAAGATAAACTTCAACTGCGACAACCGAGAGCCTGTAAGAAATATATGAGACGGTTAGCAAAAGATTTGTTGGCGTCGAGGCAAAAGTGGTAAATTAAAAAAAATGTCCAGGAAAAATTTTATGTAATGGAAGACAAAATCAACAGTCTCCAATGCCAACGACCGGTACTAGTGCGAATCGTATCAGAAGCTTCCAGCAGAATAAATACACCTTGTTTTGAAAATAGCTCACCCATATCAGTATTCAAATTCCAATTCGATACCTTGGCCAGTAGAAATAGATGGGATGATGAAGAGGAGGCCCTAGAATTAATTTTGGCGTTAAAAGGTGCAGAAGCAGATATTCTAGAAAACATGCCAGCCAGCTGCAGGAACAAATACGACGAGCTTATGACGGCAGTGCAGCGCGTGGGGTTAAAGTACAGAACGCAGGAAGCTAATGAATCACTTTAAGCCTTTGAAATGGAAATAAGGGGTTGTTGCAGCTTAGTTACCTAGAGGGAAACCCGGGCGTTTGTTAATGGCCTAAGGGACCCTGATATTAAGTATGCAGTGTGTGCTACATATAAAGCAACTTATCTGGAGACCGTGGCGCTTGCTCTAGCGCAGTAGTATCTAAGCCCCAGGTACACAAAGCGTGTGGCTATTAGAAAAGCGACTTCTGGCTGAAAGGGAGCGAATATTTCATAACTATCACTTTACCGATAGAGGGGAGCCGCATAAAATTGTTTTATGAACACCTAATAGAGACCAGTTAAATAAACGCCGTCACATGAAAAGATTAAGTTCAACTGTCAATTAAGCGTTGATAAAATAGGTGATAAGGCCAAAGAGACCATTATCAATATATGACAATTATGTGTAGAACCCAACGAGGACTAGTCATTGGCACGGAGAAAAGACAAAGTCAATGCAACGTCAATAGCAGCTATCAGCAGATGATCTTTTAATAAAGATTTATTGGGCTCAATGGGATAGTTTGAAGCTGATTGATTGGTACTTACGTCGAATCTGGGAAAGTGCAGACGGAAAAAATTGCTTCAAATCTAAATCCTTCCTCCTAAATGAGTGAAATTTGAAATATGTTTCATAAGGTACATAACGGAAGACATCTTAGGGTGGCAAAGTCTGTACGATAATTAAAACAGCGTTTTATTGGGTTGGATGCCAGCAAGCTGTTGCCAAATGGATAGCAAACTGCTCTTAATGTATTGCGGCTAAAAGTGCAGTCAGTACAAGCCGAAGTGAGCTGCAGCAATACAAAGTAAGAGCACCAGTCGAACTTGTAGCGGTGGACGCAACAAGAATTTTTAATGCCAATAGACAATTCCTATTTGAGATCAGTGTTATGAGCAGTAAGGAAAATCCCTACATTTTGGCTACAAAGGTTTAACAAACTTTTTTAAGTTTTTTACAAAAAAGGTAGGATGTTATCCGGAAGATAATTAGTTTTTCAGTATTATAAGTTTAGTTAAGACTTAAAATGGACGTTATATCAAAGGGAAGGCAAGTTGTTATAATGGTCCTTAGAGCCACTTTTTGAGTTTGAGATTAAACTTTAGTTTAAGATATAGTTAACATATCTTAAGATTAAGTTAATCTAGGATTAATTGAATTTTATGTGTTTCGGTGGTAAATTAAATACTGCAATACTGCCGTACTGAACAAAAAAAGTGGTAATACTTTTTATGGAAATGTCATACGTTTTCAGAACAATAGCTTTTGAGCAACCGAAACTTTTGTATAAATTCTGTGTCGTTAAGCAAATTAAAATCATCTGAACGTGTTTCAATTGTTCTTGGCTTTCTTTTTATGGTCTTATTAATGTTTTTAAATACTTTGGGATCACTTAAATCATTATCACCGCTTGAAATAACCATTTTTGTTTGCCTTTCGCTTTTGATTTCTTATTTTTTATTTAAATAAATGTATACACATTATTTTTACCACAGATGTGTATTTTGACAATTCTGGATTAAAATTAATTCACCAACATCGGCCATTTAAACTAACGATTAAAATTGAGATTATGTCAACTCAAAAAATTAAATCAAAGATTAAACTCAATTTAATCGCTAATCTCAAGCACAAAAAGTGGCTTTTAGTGTTTTAAAATTAACCCCTCAAAGTTTTGAATGTATTTTATTTAAATGATTTCATATAAAATTTTCTTTAAAAACATTTGAAATACATTTTAATTTGGTTTTAATTAAACATAAAAATATACAAAAATAATTTTTTTCCAAAAAATTTCTCTTTTAAAAATAATAATAATAAAAAAATTATATATGTATACAATACAGATAAAGAAAATACACATACATACATATGTTCTTTGGCTTTTTTATGTTAAACTAAACAAAAAAAATGTTTTCTTTCTTTGCGTTAGTAAAAATTTTGTAGTCGTTTTACTCTCATAGTACTAAACCGATTTCAATAAAATTGATATCATGCACGACTATACAGAAAAAACTATAAGCCTATATATATTTTTTCAAAATCGGTGCAGAAAAACGGGCGTAAAAGTAATATAAAGAAATGTATTCGCCTATTAATTATACAGATTATAATAAGGAAATAAAAACATGGAGTTTTTTGGTTATACTTACCGCATACTAAATCATGAACAGTCACAACTCATAATTTTAAAATTTTCAGCAGAGGCAAAAAACTGTTTATAAAACATTGTAAAATTAAATTGATCGTTTATGAAACTATGGTATGTCACCACTTATCGATCACAGGGTTGCCTATAGGATTGGTTTGTTACGTGGCAACTATGGCGTTACAATAAGTCTCCTCTAATGGAACCTTTAGTTGATCATGTTCAAGCGACACAAGTAAAAAGAGTATTTTATGAGTTAAAGAGGACAGATATGCAATCGAAAACTTGTGATAGTTAGAGATTTGGTGTGAATTGTTTTATGCAGAAAAAATTTATTTTGATAAATTTTGAGTTGTGACTGTACATGATTTAGTGTGCGATATGTATGTATGTATGATGTATGTATATTAAAAAATTCAGTGTTTATTATCGTTCATAGACTTTTGTGGTATAGTGTGTGTATATTTATATTATAGAAGAAAAATAAAATGTTTAACTTATTTTTTTTTCGCTCATTTTATATTATTTATTTATATTTAATTTTAGGGAAACCTATTACCTCGAAATATATCGCAAGGTGTTATTGTGAGCAATCATTCGCTAGTGTTGCAAGGGGTAACCAGATCAACAGCAGGAAATTACTCTTGCGTCGGTTTTAACGCAGAAGGAGAAGGTAGCAGCCCACCATTTCCTTTAAATATTTTATGTAAGTGTGAATAAAGTATACAAAGTAATAATTTTTCAAATACTTTTTTTGGCAACTAAATTGAATCGTTACTAACAAAGTGAACCAACTAAATTTTATCAAAACTTAAAATTCGAAAAGACTTTAATTGTTTATGCGTGTTGCTACCTTATACCCTTGTTCAAAAAATAATATGGGTTGGAGAAAAATCTGTCAAAAATCGGCACAATCTTGTTTGCCTTTATTTGCCCAAAATTTAACGGTAACAACCAAAATATTATTTGCGGTAATGGCTGATTTCATAAGCGCAGCTTGCAAAGTAGCACTGGATTGTCTTATGTTCATAAATGCAACAAACTTTTTTACAAAGCCGCAAGTTCATTATTGCACAACAACCCTTTTCAGTGCGCAACACTTGCTAAATTTAGGCATTGTTTTTATTTGTGATTCCTTCTTGGCGGTTAAAATGGTTTAAAAGCTTAATATTCATATAAATAAAATTTATGGATGTTTTTATTTAATATGTATTTTACGATTACTTATATCCTATATGTATTATATAGTTAAAAAAGTGGTGTAGTGAAGGAAAAGATTTCCTTCTAGAATTTCATTTGCGGCATGAGCTAAAGTCCACTGCCAATAATTTGGGAGCAAATAATGTTAAGTTAAAGTAAAAGACGTTGTTGGCTAGTTCCACATTAATGCAGAAAAAACTACTAGATATTTAATGGGCACATATGTTACATAAAAGAAATTAAAAAACATGATATATCTGGTGAGAGTTTTAAGAACTGCGAATTTTTTGAAATCAATGACGAAGTCTACAGCAGCAGCAGTTTCATTCAAGTAACAAGCGAGATGCTCGAACGTTCGTTACACACCTTAATGTATAACCTAACAAGCGAAGACCCCCTGACTCCCGATAAAAACTCGATGACGAACTTAGATTCATCATCTTCAGATATCACCACTCGAAGAAATGGGATAAAACGATAATGATGCGACACACTGGATTTTTTATCAAAGAATCTGAGGCAGATGTCACAACTATGGAGAAATTTTTGGATATCGAAGCAGAAAAGATTGCTATTGAGAAAGAAAAAGTAGCTGAATCAAAGGAAATTTTTACCTTATACAAAAGAATTGTAGAAAATTCGCAGTAAACAAAATAACTTTTTTTACCTGTCTAATTTAATAATTAAAATTTAATTTTATAATCTTTTTAATTTAGTGTTTGTAGCTAAATGAAATTAAAATAAATTAACATACGAACTTATGCATTAAAACATTAAGTAACAGAAACGCTTTATATTTTTAATATTAGACAGATAATATAGTTGCCAACGCCCCTCTCCTTGCTTTTGCCTCTCTTTGCCCTGGGAAAGTTGTTTTTTTCTGGAGTTTAAGATGCTATGAAGTTGGCCTCATCCTCTATTTTATATATATATATATATATATATATATATATATATATATATATATATATATATATATATAGTTGTTTTTTTCTGGAGTTTAAGATGCTATGAAGTTGGCCTCATCCTCTATTTTATATATATATATATATATATATATATATATATATATATATATATATATATATATATATATATATATATATGTATATAACGATATTATTTTCGTTCATAATTATAATATTATGAATAATTATTATACATACCAATATAATTAATTTGAACATGTATTTTCGTTGAGCATCTATATACTTTAGAATTATAAATATATTTTGAACGGCGAATGCGTATTACTTTATAACGATAAGGTACCATAGTAAACATCTCCAGCGGATAAAACCCATCGCCCAAGAAGTGATGTTTGGAATAAATGTTTATTTCTTTATCAATGATGGCTTTCCTAATAGAACTAATCTGTCAACCTATCAATATATCCATAAACTTCATACGACTGTCAACATTAGCCTAAAAAATATGGTAAGCATGAAAAAAGTACTTAAACTTGAAGAAAATAATTACAATAAATTACTTATGCAATGATTGAATACATCCCTTTTCGGTTGCGATAGCTTCTTTCAGCTATATATGGTTGTGAAATTGAGTGAAAGGAAATAAAGCGCAGATTGGAAAATTCATCATCTATTTGCTTTTGTTCAGCGCAGTCTTGGGAAAATTTATAACGCCTCCCTTTAGGCGATGTATGTATCATCCTTATTATGGTAATTAAAGCATTATAATATGCCACACCAATCGCCGCACCACAACGACCGCTCACATTTCTAAAAGAAAAATTGTTACTCAGTTTCTAAGCCGTTATTTGTAATGCGTTTTCTACCGAAATTCCAATACGTTCAGTCGTGCGTAAATGTCAAAAAGAATTAATCATACTCAATAATTTCTTTAAAATAAAATTTAGTATTGTTTGTAGATACATTTACCCTAAATGTGTTCCTTTTCATTCGAGAATGGGAGTAACGCTAGTCGTCTTGCATGCTTGCGATAGTTTTGCAAAAATTTGAGTTTTTTGGAGCCATCCTTCTGGATTGGCTTCTTTTGAAAACTCGGTCAATGGTAATTGCCATACGCCGATATTTTTTATTCTTAGCGGCATAGCTTGACATTTTCATTTTTTTAGAACACAAAATTTTTTCAGTAGCTTTTCAGTAGAAAACAATGTTTGTTGTCGTTTGAAGTAATGAAAACAAAGGGTATGAATTTTTCTTTTTTTTTTTGATACAAGATTTCTTAGCATTGTTAATTAAATACAATTTCTTAAGTTTTTTTATAGAAAACTAAAACAATAAAACAATTTTCTAGGAATTATAAAAGCAATATCAATAAATACTGTGATATTAAATTTGAAAGACTATGCAATAAAGGTTAGCGATAAATTTGAATTTGGTACATATCAGGAAAGTTTTTTGTAGGTTTTTTTATTTTAGCAACCCTGGTTGTAATACTCACGAAGAGAATGAATAAATAAACAGCTGGTCTCTAGAACATCGATCTCTAAATTGCTATCAATGAGACGTTGAAAAGAAATGAAGATCTAATTCCTATTTACAAAACAAACTGCATGGCCCAGTAAAACTCAATGTTTTGTTCGTTCGAAATTTTATATGAAAAACACAAACAACAATTTCGTTCGTTCGAAATTTTATATGGAAAACACAAACAACAATTTAATTTTTGTTTTTGTTTTCGATATAAAATTTCGAACGAACGAAACGTTCTGTCTTACTTGGCCAGGCAGAAAATGTAAATGACATGTTAGAACTTTTTTATTTTAATGGAACTTAGAAGAAATAGCTATAAGAAAATGTGAATTTAGTTTTTTTGAGATATAAAAAAGTGCTGTTTTTAAGTATGTATTTTATTTAATTTAATGATTGACAACTTAATGAATTATTTTTTGTATTTTATATTTTAATACGCCAATATTTATATATAAACAATTTTTTATTATTAACAGTTTTATTTGTTTATCTATACATTCAAAATAGTACCAGAATCTCGAAGTTTGATCCAAATAGCTTCATAATCAATACAAGTCTTCAAAAAAATGGGCGGGATCGGTATATCTTAAGAATAAAGAAAGAAGCTAAAGTTGCTTGATTTTGTCAATAAAAGCCATCAGTAAAAAAGTAGGCGCAACTTTCCATACATAAGCATGGTACCTTCCGTACAAACTAAATTTTTCGATCTAAATATGAATTTTTACTGTACTGGATTTTTTACCACAATAATAAAAAATCGTATTCTTAAAATATTTTTACCTACCATAGCCATAAAAAATTAACCTTTTACTTTTATCAAAGTTAGGCACTTGCTTATTTTCAACCTATCTGGCTTTCATTTAAATGCTTAGCATGTAAAATTTTCATTCTGAAAAATTTTGTATGACTTTTTGAAGAAAAAAGATTGCTCTAATTTTGCGCGAATTTTTTTTCGCAACTAAGTTATGAATAACTTCGAAACTGTTGAGAATGAAAATATGTGATTTAGGTGATTTATAGGAAATTTTGTTTCTAAACATTTGCATTAAAATCGGTCAAGTCGTTTTCCAGTTATGATTAAATATATTGACTTAACTACCATATTTTGGGCGAAAAATTTGCCACGCCCATAAAAAAAATTTCAGCGCGATGGAAAAAAACTGAAAAGTCATTTGTATTCAGCGCATCAAAATCATTATATTCCATATAGTTTTATTCAAAAGCCCGAAAATTTTTTGTTTTTTGTAGACCAGCATAATCAGTCAAAAAGTGAACTGGATTGGATTGGACAAGTGAGTATGGTACCTTCCACACAAATAAAATATTGATTTTTGTATGTCTTGTAAACTGTTGAAGCTAAAGTTTCTGAATTTAGTCTGAAATTACTTCATATATAATGCAAATCACCAGTCAAAAAGTCGGCTAGATTGCACTCGATGGCTCCCATGATTTTCAGCTTTAAGTTAGCATTAATTTTTGTATATCTTGAGAACGGTAATAGTAAAATTTATTTTAAACAATCAGTAAAATTAATAACGTCTAAAAATCATACCATAAACTGTAAGAATTTCATAAAGAAGAAAAACTTTATTTAAAAAATTGAACTTAACACATTAGCAAGCAAAAATTAACTCTGTGCAACCTTTTATGAAAACAAAATATATTGAGTATATTTATTTTATTTTGAAGTATTTAATTAACCTAATTAAAAGTTGTTGGCGCAGGTAAAAGAAACTTCTAAAGCTGATAATGAAAAGCTTATGAAAAAAATTTATGCCCTGGCGAGTGCACAGGAAACTTATAAAGCTGATAATGAAAAGTTGTTGGCTGAGGTACGTGAAACTCCTAGAGCCGAAAACCAGAATTTAAAGGCAAAAATTGAAATAAAACTTGAGGAAACTTCTACTGAGCTACGAGAAATTACTAAACAACTTGAACACAAATTTGGAGAAACAACTGAGCAATTGCGTGAAATATATGCGACGGTAAACAAAAGAGTAGATAGTATGGAGACAAGAATGGAAAATTTTGAGTAAACTGTTGACGAAAAATTGAATGTAATGGAAGAGAAAATCAACAGTCTACAGTGCAAGCAAACAGAACTAGTGCGTATTATACCAGAAGTTTCTAGCAGAGTAAAAACACCTTGCTTTGATGGTAGCTCACCTCTATCCGTATTTAAATTCCAATTCGAGACAGTTGCCAACAGAAATAGATGGGACGATCAAGAGAAGGCTCTAGAACTAAAGCGTTAAAAGGTGCTGCAGCAGAAATTTTAGAAACCATTCCAGCCAGCTGCAGAAATAACTACAAAGACGTAATGGTGGCGCTACAGCGTAAATTTGGTGATGAGCACAAACGCGATTTGTACCGCATGGAGTTAAGGTGCCGAACACAGAAGGCTAATGAATCATTGCACGCTTTTGCAATGGAAGTCGAAAAGTTGGTGCAGTTAACCTATCCAGGCGAAAATCACCCACCAGTAGATCATCTGAAGATCGAAGCTTTCGTCAACGGCTTACGAGACCCTAATGTTAAACTAGCTGTATGTGCAGCACAAAAGGCGAGTTTTGCAGATACAATGGCGTTTGCACTAGCTCAGGAGACAGCTCGCACGATATCAAAGCCACAAATACACAGGATACATAATCTAGAAGTTGATGTAGAGAAAGATGATGAGATCAACAAAATAGAGGAGGTGGTAAAGCGGCTCCTAGCTGAGCAGAAATGAAAATTGAAATGTTTTAACTATGGAAAGAGTGGTCACTTCCAGAGAAACTGTAAAGCGCCGCGCAAAAGGTCCAGATCCGTTTCGCCACCGGGAAATAATAAACGGGCCAAACTACCATCAAACAACAAAAGAATCCCTGTTAAACTAAAACGAGCTACCACTAAGGGGCAAGAGCTAGCTCCCACAAGCGATGGCCCTACAATCTCCATATCAGTGATGCAGAAAAATAACAGCAACCTTACAGCGTGAGGGTACATTAATGGCAGACAATACACATTCACTATAGACACCGGTGCGACACAGTCTATAATCAGACCCGATATAGTGAAGGGAAAGTGTGAGGTACTCAACAATATTAGACTACGAACAGCCTACTGGAGAATCTGCTACCGTCTACGGAAAAATTGAGGTGAAAGTGGCTATAGGGAACATTACCGTAAGTCGTATTTTTATTGTCACCGATATTGTAGACGAGATTATCATTGGTGCTGACTTTGTGATAGTCCATGGCATTAACTTGAATATGTGGCAACAGATAATGAGTTGGCGTAATGTAGATATACCTCTTGACGTGGGATACCAGCATCAAGTGCACACCAGAAGATTAGTTGCTGTAAAACAACAAAAACTACCACCTCAGACTGAGTCATTGATATGGGCGCGTATAGAGGGAGATTGTGAGGATACCCGCTTGTGGGTAGTAGAACCAGCAGCCATTTCGGTGGACTTGTTGTCAGCAAAGGCCCTCGTGAAATCTAATAAAAAAAGAAAAGTCCCAGTGAGAGTGCTCAATTTATCAGGCCACGAAAAATTAATTTACGAAAACTCCGAGGTAGGCCAATGTTCTCCAGTAGAAGCGGTAATAAACAGCGAACGATTACCGGCACCTGCCGTTATATCAGCCAAGGACCATCAGGTATTTGACGAAAATGTAAAGAATTGGGTAGCAGGTTTAGCAGTTTCAGAGAGAATTAAATCCAAAAAGTTGCTAAAGAAGTACGCCTGCGTGTTTGCCCCTAAAAATAAAAGTCAAGATAGAACAGCTATAGTCAAACATGAAATTAATACTGGCGAAGCGAGACCGATAAAACAGGCACCCAGAAGTATACCTCTGGCGAAGCGTAATGAGGTTAAAGAACTGGTCAATGAAATGGAGAAGAGCGGTGTAATTGAACCATCATCGAGCCCGTGGAGCTCACCTGTAGTCTTAGTAAAAAAGAAGATGGTAGTACAAGATTCTGCGTAGACTACAGAAAGCTAACTGATGTCACTAAATAGGACAGCTACCCGCTACCAAGAATTGACGATAGTGGTTCTCTACATTGGATCTACAAAGCGGCTATTGGCAGGTAGAGATCGCAGACAAGGATAAGGAGAAAACTGCTTTCAGTACGAACGGTGACTTGTGGCAATTTAAAGTTATGCCATTTGGGCTCTGCAATGCGCCGGCCACATTCGAGTGGCTTATGGAGCGCGTACTAAAAGGACTACATTGGAAGACTTGTCTGGTTTACCTCGACGACATAATAGTGATGGGTAGAACTTTTGACAAACACCTCTAAAACCTGGCAGAAGTTCTGCAACGAATATCAATGGCTGGACTAAAACTAAGCATGAAGGAATGTGCATTGTTCCAAAAACAGGTAAAATATTTGGGGCATCTAGTTACAGCAGATGGCAATTCAATGGATGAAGCTAAAGTACGAGCAGTAAAGGACTGGCCTCGCCCCCAAAATCTTCATGAATTACGCAGCTTTTTGGGACTATGCGCATACTACAGACGCTTCGTGCCTAATTTCGCGACCGTGGCAGCAATCTTACATGAGCTCACCAAAAAACCTAAGGCGTATCATTGGGGTGAGTCACAAGAAAAGGCATTCCAGAAACTAAAAGACCTATTGTGTGCTGCACCGGTTTTGGCGTATCCCGTCTCTGGTGTAAAATTCATCCTTGACAGTGATGCCAGTGGATATGGTATTGGTGGTATACTTTCACAGGTGGTCGATGGGATAGAAAAAGTCGCAGACTACTATAGCCTCACGCTGTCAAAGCCTGAACGGAATAATTGTGCGACTCGACATGAGCTATTGGCAGTGCTGGAATGCATAAAACATTACCATAAGTACTTATATGGTCAACATTTTCTGCTAAGGACTGATCATTCCGCGCTGAGATGGCTGCTGCAATTTAAGAACCCTGAAGGACAGTTGGCACGTAGGATTGAGCGCCTCCAGGCTTATGACTTCAGCATTAAACACCGAAGCGGCATAAAAGATGAAAATGCTGATGCGCTCTCACGTCGGTCTTGTAATTTGGAATGTAAACATTGTGTGAAAGCTGAGCGGAAGGAATCCATCTTACATATCAGGCTAACGCAAATAGACGCAAACGAAGACTGGTCAGGAACGCAAAGGAGTGACCCAATATTGGCAAAAATTATAGCCGCAAAAGAAGAGAACAGACGGCCCATTCGCAATAAAATGTCAGCAGAAGATCCCCTCACGAAAGCGTATTGGGCACTATGGGACAGTTTGAAATTGATTAACGAATGCTTATATCGTCATTGGGAGAGTGCTGGTGGTATAACTTCATCCAACCTGATAGTAGTGCCTTCCTCCAAGATGAGTGAAGTTTTGAATGAGTCGAGGTCACCTACAACAATACAGCTCGGGAGCCCCATTTGAGCGGATAGCGATGGACGTAGCAGGCCCTTTTCCTGTCAGCAATGCCGGAAATCGTTATGTTCTCGTTATAATGGACTATTTCAGCAAGTGGCCGGAAGTGTATGCTATACCAAATCAAGAGGCAACTACGATTGTGAATGTTTTCGTGAATAACTGGGTATGTCGCTATGGTGTTCCGAGTTACATTCCGACCAGGGAAGAAATTGCGAGTCTGGCATTTTCAAAGAAATGTGTAAGCTATATGGCATAAAGAAGACTAGAACGACGCCGCTACACCCGCAATCGGACGGAATGGTAGAACGATTTAACCGAACTCTAGCGGAATATTTACGAAAAGTGGTTAGCTAGCAGCAAAAAAATTGGAACGAACACATTCAGAAATTTCCGATCGGCTGTCTACGATTCAACGTCTAGATCACCCGCCAAAATTCTTTTTGGATCTGAGTTAAAGTTAGCCGGTGACTTAGAGTATGGAGTCAACCCTACCGCGAAAAAGAATGCACTTACCTCGAGAAACAACATGATCTCAAAGAGCTTCATGAAGTCGTGCGCTCGCGAATAAAACTAACCAGTGATAGAATGACAACCAGGATACGATCGAGCGGCAAATACTGAGGGCTTCCAAGAGGGACAATTAATACTGCTTCATAATCCACAGCGGAAGAAAGGACTATCTCCCAAATTACAGTCTAACTGGGATGGACCCCACAAGGTGATCAAGAGACTAAACGATATAGTTTACCGAATACAGAAACACAACAGCCCAAGAACTAAAATGAAAGTAGTGCACATAGAACGATAAGCAAGTTACGGAAGAGGAAGTAATGAGCCTATTCGGGACGAACAGGCTTAAATGGGCGGCAGTGTTACGAAAATAAGATTGAGACACTCTGCGTTTATTACATCGCTAAAATAAATAAACAAAAGCTGCAAGAACAACTATACGTGCTGTTTACAAATAACCAAATCTACAACAACAACCGTTAGCAGAGACAAAGTAAATAAAAATAGCATGGCAACAACAATAATTAAGCAGCAGAGAAAACAAGTAACAGACAATAAACAAGCAACAACAAATACTAAGAGCTGAAAGAGGTAGGTGTTTACATAGGCATGGCTACAAAAGAAGTAAAAAGAAATTAAAATAAAGAAATAGAATCTACCTAAACCTGTTTACTCAGCCATATAAAAAGCACATCGATGCGAACAACAATCACTTTATTTGTAGTAAACTCAGCGAGTACAGTTTATGTGCCGTAAACTCAGCGGATGCAGTTTATTTTTAGTAAGCTCAACGAGTACAGTTTAAATAAAGTTAACTCAGCGAACGAGTCTATTGGTTTGAAGTCAGCGTAAAGAGAGTTTAGAGCTGCGTCGCTCATCCATATTGTTCAAATTACGAAGTTTTTTTGGCTGTTTTTTATTCTCTTCGTGCATATGACAACCAGGACTGCTAAAAGATATAAAATTGCTACCAAAAATTCTCTTGAAATGTACCAAAATTAACTATACCGCTAACCTTTATTACATAGTTTTTCAAATTATACATCACACCGTATTTTTGGATATTGCTTTTATAATTCATTAAAAAATATTTTTGTTTTATTTTCTTATCAAGAGTTTAAGAAATTGTAATAAATAAATAATGGTACAAAATCTTTATAAAAAATTCATACGCTTTGTTTATATTATTTCAAATTGCAATTATATGTACAACAAAAAATATGTGTGTGCGCCACATTTTTAAAACAGTGTCACAGTGTACACAGTAACGACAGCTCAAAAAGCGAAAATCAACTGTTCCTCTTTGTTTACAACAATTTACAACTCAGCTAGAATAAAGGAAAAAGCAACATTATTTTCCATAAGAAAATAAGCACTGCACAAAATATACATATGTGCTTTTCGGTATGTGTATGCAAAAAAAGAAGTAAATAAAAATAAAATTTAATGATTGTGTAATGGTTGTGATTTTTTAAAAATATACAAAATTTTCTGTTTTATTTAATTAAATAGATGTACTTTATTGACTAATAAAAGTAGGTAAAAAATGTGGAATAAAATTTAACATTATTTTAACCAAAAACATTGTCAGAATGCAATAAAGATTTAAAGATTTCTTGAGCTTAGAATAGATTATAAACATATTTTTAATTATCCTTTAATGTGTTCCTTAGAAAATCTACAACAAAATATAGAAGAGGATTTGATACTGATGAGGCAAGACTTATTTATTTCAATGGAAATGGGTGTCAACTTTTAGAAAATATAAAAAAATATCCGATGGTTAGGACGTTGTTTAATATTAATGTTATTTAATATTAAGTTTTTTTAAATGTTTGGCAATACATATATCTGCAAGACTGCATTTTTATCAATGTCGCAGATAAAAAACAAATTCAGAAACAAGCTAACAGATAGCCGTATTGAGACGTTGCTAAAAATCAAATGCTATCCGAAGGAAATTGATATTGATAAGTTGATGGGTTTTATCAAACACAAGAAAAATGATTTAAATTCACCTATTGTTCTTTAAATTAATGTAATTTTTTTTTTAAGATATTTTTGTATTTTAGAAGTTCTACACTCTATATCTTTTTCATATTAACATCTTTATCAAAAAGAGAGATAAATTGCATTTTTTTTGCGAAAAAACATACAGCTTTAGAAAGAAGTACCACTGTAATATATCACATAGAATAGAAAGTCAATAAAGTATTTATTTGACAGTACTTTATTAAACAGCTAATCAAATATGTAAGTCGGGCTTTATTTATGCAAAATACTTTAATACATTACAGTAAGTACTCATTAAAAAAAAATATATGGATTTGGATTTGTCCACACTTTCATACAAACACACGGAAAAGTATATAGCTTTTTTAATCCCTTTTGTATCCCATTGCATATACTTACATATTTTTGGTTTGGCAGATGTACATATTATTTTTAAAATTATTTTTTATTTATAATGCAAAACAAACAAGTCTTTTAAGAAATAATAAATCGAAAAACTTAATTTTTCTTTCACTGTGGTTCTCTCATATTAAGTGTGGCTCTCTTTTTGAGCGACACTGGTTTAGTATTTAAACTCTGGTCGAAGAGAATTTAAGTCGTGATATTATCGAGTAATTGTTGTTGCTTACAAAGTTGTAAACGGAGTAATTAAGAATAGAAAATTGTTATTGCTTGCAAAAAGGTTACAAGCAGTGGTGCACAAAACTGTATTAAAAAAGGATTTTAATGAAAAACTAAACACAAGATTTATTTTATTTTAACTACAATCTACGAAATCATAAATATACGTTTTTAAAAAAGGTAAAAACGCAATAATATTAATTCGGAGCTTAAAAAATCCGTCTTTTCTGCTTCCATTACGGTTTGAAACTTCAGCAATTTTTTCAGCCATATGCTGTAAAACATAATGCAATGAAACTTTAGCAAAGATTTCATTTGCTTTATACCCGGTGGTCGGCATTTAAATTTTACAGCTGTAATTTTATTACATTGCGGGTATTTGACGCAGTTTCTTAATTTACATTCGTATTGCATTACAATCCACTTTTGAAAAATTATATTCAAGAAGAAAAGCTAAAGCCTTATCCGCAGAAAGTGTTGTTGGCCTTTGGGGATCTTGATTACACAGTTTCCGCATGTTGGATGGTCTTGTTGGGACTGCAACTAAATCGGCGTCACCTTGTTTACGAGCTGATGTTGCTGCTGCTCGAACGTGGAGATAAGTATAATTTTTTTCATTCGAAAGGTCTGCAGCTTCTTTTCTTTTTCAAATTCTGATTTTGCACTGAATGGAGCTCATGAACCTGCAACAACGGTGAGATTTGTTTTTTTTTATAAACGATATTCACCACAAAATTTATTCCAGAATTTAGCCACTCATTATTTTGGTGCTTAAAAACGTTCATTTTTCTGATACATTTTTCCCATTTTTGAGATAATTTTATGCAAATAAATATACTTTTTGCATTATTTGTTTTTTATTTAATTGGAAAGTGTACTCACATTAATTTTCTCACTTACATGTTCGAAAACGGCATCATTTTTTACTTTTTTTGTGCCTTCTTTTCGCCATATTTCAAGCAGTTCGTTTGTTAGAAAATATAAAAAAATATCCGATGGTTAGGACGTTGTTTAATATTAATGTTATTTAATATTAAGTTTTTTTAAATGTTTGGCAATACATATATCTGCAAGACTGCATTTTTATCAATGTCGCAGATAAAAAACAAATTCAGAAACAAGCTAACAGATAGCCGTATTGAGACGTTGCTAAAAATCAAATGCTATCCGAAGGAAATTGATATTGATAAGTTGATGGATTTTATCAAACACAAGAAAAATGATTTAACTTCACCTATTGTTCTTTAAATTAATGTAATTTTTTTTTTAAGATATTTTTGTATTTTAGAAGTTCTACACTCTATATCTTTTTCATATTAACATCTTTATCAAAAAGAGAGATAAATTGCATTTTTTTTGCGAAAAAACATACAGCTTTAGAAAGAAGTACCACTGTAATATATCACATAGAATAGAAAGTCAATAAAGTATTTATTTGACAGTACTTTATTAAACAGCTAATCAAATATGTAAGTCGGGCTTTATTTATGCAAAATACTTTAATACATTACAGTAAGTACTCATTAAAAAAAAATATATGGATTTGGATTTGTCCACACTTTCATACAAACACACGGAAAAGTATATAGCTTTTTTAATCCCTTTTGTATCCCATTGCATATACTTACATATTTTTGGTTTGGCAGATGTACATATTATTTTTAAAATTATTTTTTATTTATAATGCAAAACAAACAAGTCTTTTAAGAAATAATAAATCGAAAAACTTAATTTTTCTTTCACTGTGGTTCTCTCATATTAAGTGTGGCTCTCTTTTTGAGCGACACTGGTTTAGTATTTAAACTCTGGTCGAAGAGAATTTAAGTCGTGATATTATCGAGTAATTGTTGTTGCTTACAAAGTTGTAAACGGAGTAATTAAGAATAGAAAATTGTTATTGCTTGCAAAAAGGTTACAAGCAGTGGTGCACAAAACTGTATTAAAAAAGGATTTTAATGAAAAACTAAACACAAGATTTATTTTATTTTAACTACAATCTACGAAATCATAAATATACGTTTTTAAAAAAGGTAAAAACGCAATAATATTAATTCGGAGCTTAAAAAATCCGTCTTTTCTGCTTCCATTACGGTTTGAAACTTCAGCAATTTTTTCAGCCATATGCTGTAAAACATAATGCAATGAAACTTTAGCAAAGATTTCATTTGCTTTATACCCGGTGGTCGGCATTTAAATTTTACAGCTGTAATTTTATTACATTGCGGGTATTTGACGCAGTTTCTTAATTTACATTCGTATTGCATTACAATCCACTTTTGAAAAATTATATTCAAGAAGAAAAGCTAAAGCCTTATCCGCAGAAAGTGTTGTTGGCCTTTGGGGATCTTGATTACACAGTTTCCGCATGTTGGATGGTCTTGTTGGGACTGCAACTAAATCGGCGTCACCTTGTTTACGAGCTGATGTTGCTGCTGCTCGAACGTGGAGATAAGTATAATTTTTTTCATTCGAAAGGTCTGCAGCTTCTTTTCTTTTTCAAATTCTGATTTTGCACTGAATGGAGCTCATGAACCTGCAACAACGGTGAGATTTGTTTTTTTTTATAAACGATATTCACCACAAAATTTATTCCAGAATTTAGCCACTCATTATTTTGGTGCTTAAAAACGTTCATTTTTCTGATACATTTTTCCCATTTTTGAGATAATTTTATG
Organism: Wohlfahrtia magnifica; assembly: GCA_023159175.1. NCBI lineage: Eukaryota > Metazoa > Arthropoda > Insecta > Diptera > Sarcophagidae > Wohlfahrtia > Wohlfahrtia magnifica. Next base: position 26,190 of record JAKWBJ010000297.1, read on the forward strand.
CAAATAAATATACTTTTTGCATTATTTGTTTTTTATTTAATTGGAAAGTGTACTCACATTAATTTTCTCACTTACATGTTCGAAAACGGCATCATTTTTTACTTTTTTTGTGCCTTCTTTTCGCCATATTTCAAGCAGTTCGTTTGTTGTTATACGGAGGTTACTTTGGAAAAAAGAGTCTCTTTGAGAATAACTCATTAATCATTTCTTAATCTATGTTTTAAATTTGAAAGTGGTCATTTAAGGTCATATTTTTTTAACGCTTACAGAAGTTCAAATTTTATTTTTTTACCGATTTATGGTTATGCAAGCCAATGAGTTATTTTAAACTTCAGCGATATAAAAATTAAGCAGTTTTAATTAAAAACATATGCACTTGTAAGTTTATTTTCCATGTTACACTAATAAATTATCGGGTGGGCCATCTATCGGACTAAATTTTAACCAGCGTTATTTTGAATCTGGCAATACTTATGTCATTCTATTCTGTCACAAAATTCAGTATATTATCTACACTGAACGAAGTGAATCGATTTACGCTTAAGCAACGTCGGTATTTATTGGAAATTTATTCCCGAAACAATGACAATTGATCAGAAATTGCATGAAAATGTCGTACAAAATTTGGTCGCAGAGAAAAACCAATAGTGCCTGGTATACGCAAGTATATTGCTAAAGTTCGTAAAACTAGTTTCATTGTTGATGCGCTAAGACGGAAGCGTTCTCTTACAGTGCATACACCCAAAAATGGCGAAGCTGTGGCTGAGAGGGTACGTAAGAAACCATCAACTCGTCATAGTTCTTAAGGATTGAACATTTCACACGCCAGTTTATGTCGAATTTTGCAAAAGGATCTCGATATGAGATTCAAGAGTTCAAGCCGCATGACCATAAGATCGTTTTCAATTCGCTAGATGGGCCAACGAGAAACTGCACGCTGGTGTCGGTTTGTCCGAAAAAGCTATCTTTTCGGATGAAGCTAATTTTCATCTGGTGGGTACTTTAATAAGCAAAATTGCAGTATTTGTGGCTCAGTAAACCCAAACGTGGTCTTACAGAAGCCCATGCACCGATTAGGAATGTCTTTTTGGTGTGGCTTGTGAAGCGCTGGCATCATTGGCACATATTTCATATTTCGCAACCATTACGGTCAACGGAACACCTATCCCACCACGATCTGCCCGCTCTTCATGGTATTGCCACACATCTCATGCCACAAGTGATTTATTGCAGCAAAAGTTTGATAGGCGTTTAATTAGCTAAAGTTGTGATATCAGTTGGCCGTTAAGAAGCGGAGATTTAACACCGTTGGACTATTTTCTGTGGGACGCCGACAACCCAGAGACAATTGAGCATTTGAACGCCAACATTCGTGATGCCATTGTCCAGATATGACGCAATACACTTGAAAAATGTTCTGATCGAATAGGTACTGTGAGGCAGCCGCGGCATCCATAAGATTGCACGGGCTAGTACGTTTGGGTGGATCTCTAACTTCTTTAAATACGACTCAGCATACCTCTCGATTTCCTCTCTAACCATGGGCACGTTTGCATTTGTATTCGAGGCAGCACCCTAAAACTGTTCTCCGTGGTACCAGGTTGGTTTTAATATCGTTCTATTAAGAAAGAGCTTGCAGTTCAAACTAAGCACCAAGTATCGCCTTTATTTTATTTTGGATTAACTTAGCATCAATGTATGTGCATCAGTCAAGAGGTGTTCCAAAATATTTAATCACGGAATAATTGGGTTTGTTTATTTTAATAGGCGAAGAGCCACAGAGTCTTGCGCAAAGTAAATGTTACGTGTGTACATTTCTGATCGTTAACCTTTATCCTTCATTGCCTTAACCAGGTCTCCAGTTGCAACAGAAGGTCCTGTAAAATTCGAGATGCTTCCTGCTGTTTTTTATATATACTTATTTGTGCTTGTCATTAGTGAATGTTAAAGTGTGGGTACTAGTGCATGTTGGCATATCGGAGATATATATCAAATATAGGATGTGTCCCATGATGCTTCCTTGTGGTACTCCGGCTATGATATTTTGAGGTTCGCTTACATGATCACCTTCCTTAACCTTAAATCTTCTTTCAGTTAAGTATGTATTTCTGTAATAGGTTGCAGATATTTGGTGGTAAATTTTGTCTTAGTATATATTGAACCTCCTTGCCATACTTTGTGGAACGCCTGCGAAACGTCGATAAAAAGAGCGGAGCAATATTTTTATTTGCAAAGATCCTTCTAAAGGCACTCACCACTCTATGTCATTTTTCAATTGTGCTGTTCTTACTTCTAAGTCCAAATTGATGATTCGGTATACGGTCACCTTCACTTAATATCAGCATCAGTTTATAAGTGCTTTTTCAAACGACTTGAATATATTTGATAAAAGGCTTATAGGTCTGAAAGACTTAATCTTCATGTAATCTAACATGGGTAAAATATTCTTGTTGTAAAACGGCACTAAATAGAAAGAGAATTAATCTCGCCAAACGGGGCACCTTATTGTTGACCCTGGGAGTCTTTTTTGAGTTGATAATCATTGATAACATTTTCAATGCAACGCAAAGACTGCATGAAATCACTATTAATGGTGGCATTTCTACATCGTCCTTGAGGCAAAAACCTGCTTAAGGTATTCAACAAATAAGTACCCTTTTGCGATGTTATATCTTTTGCCATAAGAAATAATCCGAATCCGCGGTACTAGGTATTTGCTTATAGAAGCGGTCTTTCTCAATGCCAGCAGGTTTTAGAACTTTTTATACAGTCCTATAATTCATTTTTAAGCCGCAGATATCTAAATTGTTGCAACACTTGCTGTATTCTTCTCTTCACAGCTTGTAACTATTTAACATCTGCAGAGTGAATTCTAGTAATTCTGATTTGGCGGGGAGGTAGAGCAGCGTGGTGACCAACTAACTTAAGATCATTTTAATAGATTGGTTAACTTCTATCGGAGTTCTAAGCTGTAAATTTTCGGAGCAGTGTGAGCTAATATAATTTATAAATTTCAGCCAATTTATTCGTGTGCCCATTGCATTGAAGATGTAATTTTGTGAGCGCCCAACATGCTAACTATAGTAGACGAGTGGTCCGATGAAATATATAGTAAAGATACAACTGGAATTGCTTCTCCAGAAATACCTGTTGACCAATCGAAAATATTGTACTGATTAGTGGGCCAATAGGTGGGTTGACTAGTTAAAATCATATTCAGTCCAGATATTGCACCGAATTAAACACGTTCCTTTGGGCTTATAAGATGAGATCCGCAATAAGTATGCATTATAATTGCCAGCTGCCAACATGGTTCCAACGACTTACAAAATTTGCAATACTGCTCCTGAGTGATGAATATCAAGATGGAAAAAACACCGATGAAGTAACCAATTTGAGTAGAAAATCCTGGATACAAATTTATTCATTAAATGTTGCTTTATTCGCGATTAAATTAAGATCATGGAATCACCACATGTTCCACCCCTCGGGTCCTTGGCATCATAAAAGTGCATCCATTAATTTTGAAAAAACTGCTTGGTATAAAATGAGTTTCAGATATTATTAGCATGTTGTCTATATTTCTGTACTTTTTTTAAAATACGTTTTAGTGTTCTACTAACATACCTTCAGACAGTTTATGGTTTTGTTGAGTAATGCCTACAGAAGTATCTGCTGCCCTCTCAAAATTTCCGTCATTATGTTCGCCATGGAGTTGGTGAAACTATCCTTTTAGTTACTTATGGTTTTAGTAAAAATATTGGTTATTTTCATAATGTTTTATATAGTTGATTTCAGCCGACTTAAGTTAAACCCGGAAACTCCTGCTTTGGGTTGATGATGTATTGTCGTATCAGGCATTGTGGTCTAAGTAGCTTTTAAAACGTCCTCGTATGACAAATGTCAGGTGACAGACAGTGGGGTTTCCGAAGCTTGCTCGCTTCGGCTGAACTTTATTTACCACAGACTGTTTTGCAAAAGTATATATTAGGCACTCTCTACAATTAGAGTGTGGTTTTCACCGCAGTAAATGCATTTCTTGCCTTGCCTTTGACTCTTTTTTGGGCTTGTCGCAGAGCAAACGTGCAGATAACACAAACAGAAGAAATTTTGTAATAAGCTTTGTTATGCCCATATTCCTGGCAGTTCAACCACTGACTGGTCCTATAAGTTTGTGTGGTTTTTCTATGATCATTTTGCAGGTACCTTATATCGTAAATAGGGTGCGTTTCATTTTTCTTTAGCTTTATGTCACCCGATTCTATTTCAACGCACTCTTTCACCACATCCGGGTTAACAAGGTATAACAGTTTTGTTTGCTGATGTGTCACTGTTTTTAAAAAAAATTATGTTTGGATACAACTTTAGTAGATTTTGCGATCCTTCCACTTTTTAAAATAGTAACGTAGCGGTCCACACCCACTTGGATGGAGGCTTTTTGAATGAGTTTCGGAATATGTATCTGTTTTTGTCTACGAAATGCAGGTTGGGCTTATCTCAACGATTTCTTTGAACATTTCAACTGGAAACTTTGTTTCGTCGACAAAAGCATCGCACAAAAACCGTGGCAAAGATACTAAATTTAATTTAGAAAGTTGTAAAGGGAATGAATACAGGGTAGAAAAAGCTTCACGCTGATCATGAATCAAAAATACTTTCCTTAAACATAGAAATATAACGATTTTTTGTACGTTAAAGATAAATGGCTATGAAAATTACTTATGAATTCAAGCATCCTTATAAGGACATAAAAAATTAAAAATGTATATATGTGTTGTTGAGATCACTTATTTAATAAGTTTTAAAACCTTGGTTGATAAAAACAATAATAAAAAGAAATTACTAAAAATGTTATTTATACCAAAAATTAACATAAATAAATGATCTTTTCTAAAGAACTGAAAAATATATACCATATAAAAAAATAAAAAGGAAGATTTTTCTTAAATTAATTTAGATGTCTATATACTAAAGGGTCTGCAAGACGAGTCACTGTTTGGTGCGGATTTTGGTTCAGAGGCATAATTGGGCCATTTTTCTTCGAAAATGAGCAAGGAGTGGCCGTTACAGTCAATGGCTATCGTTATCGGGCCATGTTGAACGAATTTTTGTTCACAAAAATTGAAGAAGAGGATATTTGTAACATTTGGTCTCAACAGGACGGCGCTACGTGCCACACAGCCGAAGCTACACTCGATGTTTTGCGCCCTGTTTTTGAAGATCGCATTTTCAGCCGCAGAGCTGATGTCGTTTGGCCACCTCGAAGCTGCGATTTGACACCGTTGGACTATTATTTGTGGGATGTCGGCAAAGATAAGTGTTACGTCTACAAGCCAGAGACAATTGACGCTTTAAACGACAATATTCGTGAAGCCATTGGTGAAACACAGCTGCACACAATCGATAATGTGTTTAAAAATTGGACCGATCGTGTAGGCTACTGCATGGCCAGCCGGGGCAGCCAGTTGAATGAAATTATTTTCCATTATTAACCGGAAGGATTGTACTTTCAAATAAAAAAATAAATTTGAGAAAATATTCAATAGTTTTTTTATAGCATTTACAAAAAAAACCCTTTACATACAAAGGGCGGATTAAAAAAGCTAGATACTTTTCCGTGTGTTTATATGAAAGTGTGGACAAATCCGAATCTAGATTTTTTCAAAGTGAGTACTTACTGTCCTAGATTAAAATATTTTGCACAAACAAAGCCCGACTTACTATTTGATTAGCTGTTTAATAAAGAAAGTTCAAATAAATGCTTTATTGATTTTATATTCTATGTGAAAGGATATATTGCACTGGTACTTCTAAAGCTGTATATTTTTTCGCAAAAAAAAAAAAAACAAAATGCAATTGTATCTCTCTTTTTGATAAAGATGTTAATATCAAAAATAGCATTAGAGTGTAGAATTTTCAAAATACAAAAATATTGGATTCATTTAAGGAACAGTAGCTGAAGTTTATAAATTTTTCTTGTGTTTGATAAGTATCCATCAACTTATCAATATCAATTTCCTTCGGATAGCATTCGATTTAGCAATGTGTCAATATGGTTACATGTTAGCTTGTTTCTGAATTTGTTTTTTGTCTGCGACATTGATGAAAATGCAGACTCACAGATATATGTGGTGCCAAACATTGAAAAAAGATTTAATATTAAATCCCTTACAATCGGATGTTTTTAGTTGCAAACATTTTTCCAAAAGTTGACACCCATTTCCGTTGAAATAAATAAGTCTTGTCTCATCAGTGTCAATTTCTCTTCTATATTATGTGGTAGATATTCTAACAAACACGTTAAAGGATCAAGAAATCAAGAAACCTTGAAAGTTTTCCAAAAGTAAATTTATTTCTTCTTTTATTTTTTCCATTTTTCTACATTTGGAAATTTTGTAAATATTATCTGAATTTTCGGAAAATTGGATAAATCTTGGCATTGAATTTGATTTTTCAAAATGAAAAGTTTTCATGACAACTCATTTATTGCACGCATTAGTTCTGTCATATTTTTAACTTTGCCTTGTAATACAAGGTTTAAACTATTAATGTGATAGGTTATGTCAGCAAGGAAGGCTACGTCGTAGAGAAAATTAGGGCATTTTAAAATATTTAAAATGCTTGCATCTTTGCTACAATCCTGTGATTGGGAAAAAAGTTATAACCCGATCTAAGATTGAAAAGGCGCTCTAAACATTTTTCTCGACTTGCCATCTAACCTCCGGAAACATTAACACGTTGCCATAATCTGCATCTATTTCTTTTGGAAACGCTACTAGCTTTTTGTGAGAAAGTGCGTTGTGGCCTCCTTTTAGGCGGTTAATTATTTTAACGGCTGTTTTCATCGATTCCTTAAGATCTATACTTTTTTAAAACAGCACTTTCTGGTGTATAATACAATGAAACATGCGTACATTTATTCCTGCTATTAGAAAATGTCCCGCGTGACCCTGTTTACGCCCAAACATTACTGCATCCCCATCAGTGCAAACAACAGATAGCTTTTCTTTTTCTATTAAAGTTAAAACATTTTTGCTAAAAGCATCATAAATAGCTGCGCCAGTGACACTTCCATAAAAGAACTTGACTTTTAATATCTCCACAAATGAGTTAAAGAAATTATCAACCATTCTTAAGCAAACATTCATTTGACTAGTATCGGATATGTCTACACTTTCATCAAAACCCACGGACAAGTATTTTGCATTCTTTATACGTTCTGTCGTTTCCATTGCATAAAAATATCATTCGTCCGGCGTGTTAGTGTTTCACGAGATAAAGCATTTCATTTTTAATATTTCCCATTTGTGTCCTTACTTCTCCAAATAAATGCATTATGGATAAGCATAGTTCTTTAAAATAATTTCCATCTTCAAAAGGGCGACAATTTTTTGCTAAAGCTAAGCTAATAATATATGTAGCTTTCATTTGATTATCAGTGGTGCAATCTAAATACTGGCATGTCTACTTTGAACATAAATATTTTTAAGTCGAAAATTTTCTTTAAGTTTTTTTTACTAATTGGTTTCTATCCTTTCCAGAAACACAATGCAATTCAGGATGTATTCTATCAAAATGTCGCTTAAGATAAGATGCGAACATTAAATGTATTGATAGAAAATAAAAAAAGTGTTTCCCACTCAACGTCCCATATACTTACTAAATAATTTATTTCAAAGTCCTGTAAAGAAATACAAAGTATAAATAAACATGCATAAGTTTATGAAGCTAATTATCAAACTACTCAGTGTAATAAGCAAAATTTTAGCTCTTTTCTAAATCACATGAAATTAAATAAAACACAAAAACAAGCCATGTGGTCCTCAATCTTTTGCAATAAGCAAGCGACTGAATTAAAATTGTGGCGCACGCACATATTTTTTGTTGTACATATGGTTTCCATTTTAATAATATAAACAAAGCATATGAATCTTTTTTATACAATATTTTGTAGCATTGTGTATTTATTACAATTTCTTAAACTTTGAATAAGAAAATAAAACAAAAATATTTTTTAAGGAATTAAAAATACAATATCCAGAAATACAGCGTGATATATAACTTGAAAGACTATGTAACAAAGGTAAGCGGTATAGTTGAGTTTGGTACATTTCAAGAAAATTTTTGGTTGGAACTTTTTTTCTTTAAGCAGCCATGGTGTAATATTCACGTAATCTGAACAATATGGATGAGCGTCACTGCGATAGAACAATGAAACTCATGCCACATTGCGACGATGCTCTAATGGATCGATAGAGTTGGCTACCCTACCGTCATTAATTAGAACCTTCGCCCTCTTCTGCACACGGTCGAGAAGCTCCAAAATAGACTTTGAAGCACCGGCCCATACATGAGACTTGTATTCCATTTGGGTCGGATATAGGTCTTGTAAATATTAAGGTGATCAGATTGAGTGAAGTAATTCTTACACCGTTTTAAAAAGCCGCGGCACTTGAATGCTTCTTTCGATACTCGAAATATGTGCTCGTTCCAACGAACGTCACAGTGAATTCTCATGCCAAGAACATCAAGAGCATCTGATTCCTCAATATCTGTATTATCCATAGATACAGATGACAACACACCAACACGTCTGTGTGTCAGAAAACAATTTTGGGTCTTGCGCGCATAAAAGCCAGCCCTGTTCACGCAACCCCACTCAGGGATTTTCACCAAGTCGCTTGTAAGCGTGTCGTTCATATTCTACCTTTTCGCCCCTATCACCCAAAAGGCTCATCCTATGATCAAAAGAATATGAATGACAAATATTGCTCTCATCTGCAGAAGAGTAAATAGGACTGGAAGTGATTAAAAGAAAGTCGTTAAGAAATATTATAAATAGAGTTGGAGAAAGAACAGAGCCTTGCGGTACTCATAAATTTATCCTGAACTCGTGGGATGAGATCCCATCTATAACAACTCTTATAGTGCGCGAAAAGCTAGATATGAATCGAGAAAAGTGACTACTGACACCAAAAGCAATGAGTTTGAATTAGAGAGCCTCGTGCCAGACTCTGTCAAACGCCTTGGAAATATCCATGGCCACAACTTTACTCACACCAAATCCACCTTTCAGAGAGTAGCGCCAGCAGATCACCGGTAGAGCGACCCTTACGGAAACCATATTAGCGATCACCCAGCAAATAAAATAAATATTTCACAAGGTGATGATTATTCATACTCTCCATAACTTTGGAAAGTGCCGAACAAACTGCTAATGGGCGGTAGTTTTCAGGGTACTAGCCTCATTTTTTTTAGGGATTGCCGTTACATTGGCAACCTTCCAGCAAGATGAAAAACGCCCGCACGATAAGACGCACTAGAAAGATTAGCAAATGGACTCGCAAGCGTCGAAGAGCACTGTTTCAGGACCAGCGCTGAAATGCCATCCGTCTCAGAAAACTTATTAACGTCGAGATTTGAAAGAATTTTTTTAACTGCACGGGATCGAAAGAATATACTTGGCATAGTCACTTATACTCTTTCAAATTCGGGCAGTGGTTGAACGCTCTCCGGCAAATTCGAAATACCTGCAAACATTTCAGTGAGTGTTTGTTGGTCATCCTTTATAAGGACTGGAACCGAACTAGCGTTGTTTCTAAGCCAAAAGCTCTTACTTCCACACGGAAAAGTAAGAACCTTAGCACGTAGGCGCTGTTCGTATAGAGTCTTCTCGTGCCTAAGCATTGCGGCACATGAAGATCTTGCCTGTTTGCGTAGCGAATCAGTATGATCGCATCTGTTATTACGCCAATTCCTGAATGCTTTATAGTCTTCGACCGGGTATGGATCCAGCAAATTCGTTGAAACGAACGCTCACTACACGATTCCGCTCCCATAGGTAGCCGAAGAGTAATGTGAGTTGGTTTAGTTTCCCTACATATCTGACAATTTACTACGAAATCGCGAACCTGTATATTCTGTCAATAAAAATACTCTCTAATGCTGCCCAAAGTTTCTCCGACGCCTTCGCGCGATGCTTGCGAGGAGTTATGCAGTTTTTCGATAACGGATTTGATCGATTTATAAGAAACCAACGGTTTCCATGTGAAATCCTCTCTCTTATTAAAGAATCCTTCAACTACTTTTTAGTCAGGCAACTGTTCTGAATTCTTCTCTATTGTAGAGATGAGTTTCAAGTAGTCGTCCGACTTAAAAGCATTTGAGTTGAGATCAACAGTCCTTCCACATATGCAGAGATTTCATCTATATTGTATCGTGATAATGTATCGGGTATTACATTTTGTTTCCCCTGTTTATGTTCTATTGTAAAGTCATATGACTGAAGATGTAGGCTTTATCGAGCTAACCGACCACTAAGGTTCTTATGTGACATAAGCAACTTAAGGCTGCTATGGTCTGAGATCATAGAGAAGTATAAGTTTCACGTAGAGCCGAAACTTCTTAATCGCGATACAATTGCCAGGCATTCACTTTCAGTGACTGAATATTTCTTCTGCACCGATATCAATTTGTGTGAAGAATATGCAATGGGACGCTCAATGGGACAGGATAGTAACAATCCTTCACCGCAGTTGAGTCGGCCGTATCGATGGTATGTATTTTCAACTGTGGTTTTTCGAGACCCTTTTTTAAGCAGCAGGCGAAGATAGATATGACTAAATCCAATTTTCTTCGCTGTTCTGCGTTCAAATCATGAGTTACGACATCAAGGCTGTTTTTAGTCTCCTCATCGAGACAAATCCCGTTCGCCATTAGACTTTCTAGATAAACAAAAATTTTAAATGCCTTCATAAAATTGATTCCCAAGAAAAGTTCACGATTCAATCTAGGCACTAAATAGAAAGTTATGTCCTGAGTTGTTTGGCAAAAAGTTACACTCACACGTACACTACCGATTATCTTGAGCGGAGTCCTGTCTGCGGTTTAGATGAGGGTTCTAAAATTTAGTACCCAAAGGCCAGCTTTATCCACAAATTCCAAACAGTTTCGGCCCAAACATGTTACTGCCGCGTCACTATCCGACATACGCCCTATCTCTTGACCATTGATATGCAGACGCTACAACGATACCGCTGAAATTTCCCCTTTTATTCTCCTACCGATCTTGTATCGTTCACGTGCTCATTTTATTCGAAACCTCGCCGTAAATTCTCATCTTAGCCTCCCTGTACTACTTACCCCTCTGGTGAAGACGTTTTATGGCACGAAACGTTGGCTCTTTAGGTGATATCGCTCCTCTGTTAGGGTTATTTAAGATCTTCACTCTCTTTTTGGGTTCGGTCATTTGAAATTCATTATTTTCCTGGCTTACGCTTGAATCGAACGATTCTACCCGGGCTAAAACTTGCACCTTTACAGGTTTCTCCGGCATTTCGGCACTTAGGGGTAAAGACTCCATGCCTGCCACATCTAAAGCAGAAAATTCTGTGCGTAGTTGACGGACTGTCCACAAACCTATAGTCCTCCTGCTCACAGTTCTAGCCATTGTCGTAAGCTGTTGTGGGATATTGAGTGGGAAACACTTTTTTTATTTTCTACCAATACATTAATGAAGCTGAATGCCTTGTATGTTATCAAGTAATAAAAAATATGATTCCATCTTGTCTTAAGCGACATTATGATAGAATACATTGCATTGTGTTTCTGGAAATTATAGAAACCAATTAGTAAAAAAAAACTTGAAGAAAATTTTCGACTTAAAAATCTTTATGTTCAAAAAAGACATGCGAGTAGTTTTTTAGATTACACCACTGATTATCAAATGGAAGCTACATATATATTATTAGTATAGCTATAGCAAAAAAATGTCGGCCTTTTGAAGATGAAATATTTTTTATAGAACTATGCTTATGGGGAATATTATAAATAGAAATGCCTTAATCTCGTGAAACAGTGGCATGCCGGACTGATGATATAGGGCTATTTATGCAATGGGAAACGATATAACGTATAAAAAATGCTAAATACTTATCCGTGTGTTTTCATGAAAGTATAGACATCTCCACTACTAGTCAAAGATTATTTGCTTAAGAGAAGAAATCTTCAAAAGGAGGCCACAACGCACTTTCTCACAGAAAGCTAATAGCGTTTCTAAAAGAAATAGATGCAGATTATGGTGACGTGTTAATGCTTACGAAGGTTAGATGGCTAAGTCGAGGAAAATGTTTAGAGCGTCTTTTCAATCTTAGATCGGAGTTAGAACTTTTTTTTTCAAACACAGGATTGTAGCAAAGATGCAGATAATTTATATATATATATATATTTAATAATCCTTTAACGTGTTCGTTAGGAAATCTACAGCATAATATAGAAGAGGAATTGACACTGAGGAGACAAGACTTATTTATTTCAACGGAAATGGGTGTTAAATTTTTGAAAAATGTTTGCCCCGAAACATATCCCATTGTTAGGATGTTGTTTAATTATAGTGTTAATCTTATTTAATATTAAACCTTTTTTTATTGTTTGGCACCACATATATCTGCGAGTCTGTATTTTCTTCAATGTCGCAGATAAAAAACAAATTCAGAAACAAGCTAATAGATAGACATATTGAGACATTGCTAAAAATTAAATGCTATCTGAAGGAAATATATATTGATGGATTTTATCAAACACAAGAAAAATGATTTAACTTCACCTACTGCTCCTTAAATGAATCTAAAATAATATATAAAATTATATATGTTAAAACATTTTCGTATTTTAAAAGTTCTACACTCTAATGCTATTTTTTATATTAACATCTTTATCAAAAAAGAAATACAATTGCATTTTTTTTTTTTTGCGAAAAAACACAGTTTTAGAAGTACCAGTGCAATATATCCTTTCATATAGAATAGAAAATAAATAAAGCATTTATTTGACAGTACTTTATTAAACAGCTAATCAAATATGCTTTGTTTGTGCAAGATATTTTAATCTATGACAGTAAGTACTCACTTTAAAAAAATTAAGATTCGGATTTGTCCACACTTTCATATAAACACACGGAAAAGTATCTAGCTTTTTTAATCCGCCCTTTTGTATCCCATTGCATATACTTACATATTTTTCGTCTGGCAGATGTACATACTATTTTTAAAATTATTTTTTATTTATAATGCAAAAAAAAGACAAGTCTTTTAAGAAATAATAAATCGAAATACTGAATTTTTCTTTCAGTGTGGTTCTCTCATTTTAAGTGTGGCTATCTTTTTGAGCGTCTCCGTTCTATCGGTACTATAACGGAATGTGTTCTAAGGAAATTAAGAAATTAATTCCTAAAAATCATATATTTTTACGTAGTACTCGTATTTCTCGTAGAGCGCATCCCTTTGTAATTGATTGTCCAGTAAATCGCACAACGCATTAAAGGGAGAACTCGTTCTTTGGTCGCACTGTTCGGTTGTGGAACAATCTTATGACATGAGTAAATTTAAATCTAACGTCCATAAACATTACTCCCTCTATCCCCCTTCCTACAACTTTTTTTTCTAGTACCAGCACAATGCACTACATGAGTAGGGGAGAGACCTTGAAACCCTGAGTGCTGGTCTCAAGCAAAAAAAAAAAGAATCTGGTTTTTGGTTCTAAAAATTTCCTGTACATGAGCTAACATCTTTTCATTATCAGATCTAGAAGATTCTTTTACCTGCGCCAAAAGCTTTTCGTTATCAGCTCTAGATGTTTCCCGTACCTCAGCCAGAAGCTTTTGATTTTCAGCTCTAAAAGCTTCACGTACTTCGGCCAAAGTCTTTCGATTCTTAGCTCTAGAAGTTTCTTGTGCAGTAGCCAATACTTGCATTTTTTCAACAAAGCGGTCAGCAGTGAGTTAATGTCCATATTAGTTGTTGCTGTATGGGCACTTATATCAGAATCATTCTCATCGCCAAATTCGTGAGTATCGATGTCTATACCACGTCGCTGAAATTCCTCTAACAGACGTTTCTGTAATTCGGTTTTATTACCGGTTGTTAACAGCTCTAATTTGTTTAATTCTCGTTTGAGCCAGTTCACTTTTAAATCTTGGAATTTCATTTTACTCCGTTTTATTACATTATTTTACTTACTCTTATTTTTTAATCTCCCTTTTTTTAATTTTTATATATACTCGTATGTATATTATTATATACTTATATATATCGCAATCGCACTTTTGACACCAATGTTACATTTTAACCTTTTTTAAAACGTTTGACTTCGTTTAAATTGCGTTAAAATAAAATAAACACCGCCTTATATTATTGTTACAGTTTTATTTATTTGCTACACTACAACGTTTATAGAATTTATCTTAATACAACAACTTAATATTCACCTATACAATACTTTTATTTCCGCTTAACCACGCTTTATCTTATGACAGCAAAACGATAACTAAACTACGTAGGAAAGCAGTCTCCTTATATACATAATTGCCTACAGTTTTAAAAGTTCAGGAAATAATAGAAATTTTTATATCCGTTAATTCAAATGTAACGTAAAAATGGTTGATGTGGCAGTGCTGACAAGTTGACAAGGTGACACAAAATATACCGAAATCCCAGAATACAATGTCATACATTTATTTTCGATATATATATTTCGATATATATATATATATATATATATATATATATATATATATATATATTAAACTTATTATTATTATTTTCATTAATATATTACTCGTAATAATTAATTAATATATTTATATATTAAATTTATTATTATTTTCATTAATCTTAGTAATTATTGGAAATTGGCTATTATTTGATAGTCTCATTTTTTGAGAGGCAAGCGGTTTAGGTATAGTGTCAGGAGAGAAAAAACTGTTGGGTCTAAGCTGAAGCTTCCAGTATATGAAGTTTATCTGAAAAAGAGAGGTTAATATGCACCTTAAGCATAGGGTTTTTCGAAATTTGTTTTTTGTTTGGTTTTTAATTAGCTTTTTTTGCTTTATTCATAATATTTTTTTAATTTAAATTCGTTAGTTTTTTAAATTTATTTTGCATTTTCTTTGAATTTGTTTCTTCAATATATTCTTTTTATTCGTCGTTTTTAAATAAACGTGTTTTTATTATGATTGAATTTTTTAAGGTGTTATTATTTATAATGACGGTTTTATGAGATAAAGCAGCGGTAAGTAGGGTAGCCAAGGTTTCAAGCGTAGGTTTGTGGCATTCTTTAACATCCCCTGGAATGCCATGGAGAGACCATTCGGTCTCTGTGAGCGGGCCAACTCGGGCATAATATAAGCCGTTGTTTTTCAGCGTTGTTTACCCCGACGGATGCTTTGGGTCTTCTTTTATGTTGTCACATCAGACGGTTGACAAGAAGCACTAGATCAGGCGAGTCACAGCCCGGCAAAACACGAGCATAACAGCGGCGTCAACGTCTGGTGGCACCGTGTGCCATTATATATGGTTTATAAAGGGTTCCAAGATTTGGTACATACTAAAAAAATACAGATTTTTCAAAAACAAAATCCATGCTTTTATTATGATCTTGTCATACGTATGTACATATGTAATTCTATGAGCAGTATATCCATTATCCTGCTTCACATTATGAGTTTTTTTCCCACCCTGTGTTTATGGCACTTGTACTCATAAAGAGCGAAGCATTTAAAATAAGAGACAACACTGAAATTAAAACGCATTAAAGAAATACTTATACAAAATTAAAGTCAGGGGTGCGCAAAAAGAGCGAAACACTTAAAATGATAAATACCCTGAAGTAAAATGGTATTCATACAAAGTATTAATTTATGTATCTTATTATTAACACTTCTCGGTGTAGGCAAGCAAAATTTTAGCTCTTTTCAAAATCTCTTAAATTTAAAAAAACACAAAAAAATGCGCTACACACAGTGTTGTCATATTTTTTTTCAAAAAAACTTTTCAACTTGGAAAAAAATGTCTTTTTTAAATCATATAAAAAACACTAGTTTAAATTGTTTAAAATCTAAAAAAAGAATGTATATTGGCATGTATTTAAAACACATATGTGGTTTCGTGATGACAATTCACACAATATTGAATATATTTTGATAATAAACATATATTTTAAATTAATTTATATTTTACTATTTGTATGATTCATTTTACATATAAATATTATATTTTAAAACTTATAGGTTTTATTTATTACAAACTTATTGGTTTCACTTTTAAAGAAATTATATCGTTGATATAACAATAATGGTTCCATCTCTATAAATGGAAAAAATAAATCGTGGAAATCTGCCGGTGAATTCGAAATTAAAAACGGCAATAATAAAAACTCGTATTGGCCATTGTGAGTTACAAATGATGTGTATTTTCGTGAATGTTCCTCAACCGGTACGTGAAAGAATCCGTTCTTTAAATCAAATGTCGTAAAAATATTTGCAGACTGTAACTTGTGGTTTACATCATCTATCAATACCATTGGAAAGTTGTCCTTCATTACTTTCTCAATTAGTTTACGATAATCGCACCACAGCCTCTTGCTACCGTCTTTCTTATACACCAACACAATGGGCGATGCATATTCCGAACTACTCGGTCATATTATACATTTGCGCAACCAGTTTTTTACCTGTTCCTTTTCAATATGTTGATCGTTATAAGATAATCGACGAGGTCTTTGACATATCGGTATATCGTCCGATAAAATGATTTTCATTTCAATTGGCTATGGTTTTTGCTTGTTCGAAGTCTAGTTTCCTACTAAAGTTCTTACTTCTTCTGCTCTCACCTTACTCAAGTAGGACAAATCGAATTTTTCGTCTCCATCATTAATTACTGCCATAGAGCAAAAGTGTTGAAACTCATTTGCAGTATCACATAAACTAACATATTCGTATTTATTAACTTTCTTCTTTACGAATGTTGCACCATTTGACGTCATCAAAATACTATCTTGCTCTAGAATATCATTACCAATTGCCCCAGGATAAATTATATTTTCAGCCACACAGAGCTTCAAAGTATAATCAGTACCGTCAATGACTATCGTTTTATCAAAATAACCAATAAAAATTAACTTAGCCTGCTGTAATGAAACTCTGCTTATCCTTAACGAAATTAACGTTTCCTAAGGTTCGGGAAAGATCAAGTCTCACTATCGAAATATCACTTCAACTATTGCAGAAATCTTCACATCATTAATTTCGAATTCCTTAAAATTACAATTAGCTGTCAATTTATATCCAAAAGTTCCATTAGTAAACTTTCCTACCATACACGAATTATTTCTTTCAGTCTTTATTTTTTCGGTTTCTGCACTCGAAAGATTTGTGGTCTTGTTCTCCACATTTGAAACATTTAACATTCTCTGACTTGCAATCCTTGGCCAGATGACTCTCTCCACCGCATTTATAACATTTTCTCATTTTATTAAAATCCGGATTTGTATGCTTTCTTTTTACTGATTCTGAGGACGCTTTTGAGATTGATGCCTGCTGAGCCGTTCCCTGTATCTTTTCGTAAGTTTTAATTTTGTCCTTTAAATCGTTCACGTCTCTTGCGTGGTATAAAACAATTTTACTAAATTTAGAATCTGGAATCCCGTCGATAATTGTATAGGTTTTCCTATTTCCATTAAAGAATAAAAATACACTTTATATATCTCACTGTTTTTTCTTCTTCTATTTCTCAACATTCCAATAACTTCCTGTTGCCTGCAACTTGATACCGAATTCATTAATTAGGGATTCTTTAAGTATACTCCAACTTTTTATTCCTCTTTGACTGGGTATGTACATACGAGCTGCTACTTTCAATAGCTCCTTGGTATGAATAAACTTCCGCAATTCGGTCCACCCAACTGTCTCTGCATTGTCCTCAAAATTTTGGATCTAATTGTGAATTTCCATACTATCTGTACCACAAAATGTCGATCTTCAATATCGCTCAGCGTGACTATATTCCTAGCAACATCATCAACAACACCTTGCCGTGATCCAACATCATCATACTCCGAGCCAGAATCCTCTGCGTTCAGGTCGAAATGTTCTCTCAATCTATTCTTAAGGTCTTCCTTCTGTTCGACAGTACTCAAGCCCAACTCACTCAGTTTCTGCTTGAATCCCTCAACATTTAGAACCATAATAACTTGTCCGATTATAATACACAATGGTAAATATAATGTATAATATATATAATATTAATATTAAAAATATATTAAATTAAAGTAGATATTTATAAAACGAAATAAAATGAATTATCAAAAAATCTAACTGAAAATAGTTGAACAAAGCAAGTTAACATTTATGAGTATGAAACTTCAAAAACAATTTAATTGTTTTAAAATCAAAAGTTGGGCAATATTTAAAAAAAATTATTTTCAGTTTGACTAAAATTTCAAGCAAATTCAAATTCCAGTTAAAAATAAAATAAAACTTATGTATTTGTCTATTGGTTTTGTTGTTTTCAAAATTCTTATATATACATACATACATACATACATCCGATGTAAAACCTCTCTTAGGTACAATAAAAATTCGTATAAATTCAAATCTGCTTCCGCTTCTTGTTTTTCCTTTTAACATGTTACTTTTCTCTTCTCAACTCGTTTCTCCTTTTCTTTTTGGACTCATTACTTCTTCAACTCTCAAATAATTTTCAAAAATCATACAAACCGTTTTAGGCCACAACCAAACATGCATTCAGCAACTCCTTTAGATCACAACCGGTCATGCACTCAGCAATACCTCTTTTCCACCATGTGTAATCATACACTTAGTAATACCTCACTCCAAAGACGGGAAAATCGCGGTCCAGCCTGCAAAAATGTGGATTTTAATGAAAATTCACACAATATTATATATATTTTTATAATATAAATATAGAGTATTTTATATTAATTAGTAATTTATTATTTGTATGATTCATTTTACATATAAATATTATATTTTAAAACTTATTGAGATTATTTTTTACAAGCTTATTTTTTTTTAAAAGCTTCTGTTCTGCTGTCTGTTCAGAACTATCTCTTTTATATATTGCTTAGTTTTGTCATGGTTAGTTTTTAATGTCGTCGACACAATATATTGTACGTTTATAAATTAGTTATTAGTGTTGTATAAGTTAGTATGTCTGTCCATTTCTAGTAGTATGTCCGTTGGGTTCACTTCCTACAGATATAAAAATTAGGTTCATTAAGTAAATTATGACTTTATATAAAATGACGAACTTAATTATTGGCAACTTAAGCGCTTTCAACTGCAGGGGTAATTTGATGTTCTTATTAAAGAGATTTTTAAAAACTAATATCGGATCTTAATCTGGCGATTGTGGCAGATGTGCCACGTTTAAAACGTTGTATATAGCCGCATACGCCTAATATACTAATTTTTAATAAACTAAATTTCCGAAGATTTTTTAATTAAGTTTTCATTTAAGCAAATATATACATTAATTTATCTAAGCTACATAGATTTTGAAAAAAGCTTTTTTTTGTGATAAAAACTTAAAAACTTTTCTGCATCTTAAAAAACTCGCAAAACAAGATAAATCTTGCGATATGACATCACTGGCTACACCCCTTCTTCGCCGACGGCTAACAAGCTTTTGTGTCACACCCATATTTTTTGTTGTAATTATGGTTGCCGTTTGGAACAACGTAAGCAAAGTGTATGAATTTATTTTTATACAAGATATTTTAGCTTTGTAAATTTATTACAATTTCTTAAGTTTTTTTATAGAAAAATAAAACATAAACAAATAAATTATGGAATTATAACGGCAATATCAAAAAATACTGTATGATATTTAAATTGAAAGACTATGTAATAAAGGTTAGCGATACGGTTGATTTTGGAACATTTCAGAAAAAGTTTTGGTAGGAATTTGTGTTTTTAGCAATCCTGGTTATAATATTCACGAAAAAAATAAATAATAAATATACAGCCTAAAAATCCCTTTTAACAACACCAAAAGCACCAGCAGAACTGAACTTTTTTTCGACTCCATCTACGGAAATATTAACATTAAAAACTGCCCTTATTCGTGCATGGACCGAAATAACATCCTCTATTTTAGAGAATTTGGTGACATTAATGCACCGTCGTTTTTAAGTGGTTACTGATGCCCAATTAGGATCAACCAAATATTAAAAACAACATTTTTATTTCATATATACACAATTTTAAAATAATAATTATTTTTTTGTAAGCTGTATGTATATTTTTTTTCCTATGAATTTTAAATATTATTGGTGTTGTTGTTTTTATTATGTAAATAATTACTTTTTGTTTTATATATAAACTATTTTATTAATGTCTTAAATATTAATATAACATTTTTTTTAATTTTCTTCACAAAGTCTCTAAAACTCAAACTGTATGTATGTAATTATTCTATCTATATAACACATTTTTTGTATCCCTTACGCGCACGTTCTACTTTCGAAAGATATACAATAGTTAAAAGTTTTTCTGTACAGATGTATATAATATCATTTTTTTTTAAATCGGTTCAGTGCTTTGGGAGTAAGACGACTATAAAATTCTTGCTAACACAGAGAAAGAAAACACACACAGCGATAAAGTATTATAAAATTCCGTTCGTATCTTAAAAATGAGGATAAAAATCAGATTGTGTTACATTTACACGATACGTAAAAATCTAAAACAAAGTTAAATTACAACAGACGAATAGAGCTTTTTTCTTTGTTTATTTTATTTGTTTACATAAAAATACATCCATGATCTAATGAAGTGTAATGGTTTTTAAAAAATTTTGAAAAACAAAGAGAGCCGTACGATTGCCAAATTTTCATCTGTATTTTCTCTCCATGTCGTATGCTCTCTTTACTATTTGCTCTCTTCCACACAAAATCTTGACATGTCGTATGACTTGTATTATCGTATTATTATATTGTATTGTATTGTTTATTATATTACCCTTTACTAACTTTAAGCTATGTACTAATCAATGCAAAATTTACATGAACCAAAGTGTATATTCTGTACAGTAAATTTTTTGTTAGTTGTTTTTTCTGTATATAGGTTTTCCCCATTTTGTTTCACAGTTTTTGTTTGAAAGACGTTAAAATTCATTAACAGAAAAGTGCAACCAATGAGCCGTCGGAATAGAATAAAGTTGCGCATACATACATACAAATTTTATTTATTTTTATTTATATATACATTAGCTAAAACCGGGCGTGTTTCGCTGCCCCATCTTAATTATTATCCTAAACGTTATTCTAGTTACATTTTTTCCTTTTTCCACCTTTTGTCCCTTTCCGGTCCAAATCCAAACACTTGAAAAAGACACTGTAGAGTTAACTTAATTCCTCAATTAAAATTTGTTTATATTCTAGTAAAATATCCACTTCATTCAGCTTCATGCAGCTGTCGGCCCTGTATTCGCCTATCTGTTGACCCCTCAACTTCAATGAGTAGTTTAGCTACGTTCATATTTGTCAAATATTTAACGAAAAAACCTAGCCACTATTTTATAGAATCATTTTATGGAAACATTTGCTTTTATGTCAGTGATTCTTAAAAAACAAATAATAGTACAAAAAATATTTAGATTTTTTAATTACTTAATTAGGAAAAATAATAATAATAAAAGAATAAATATTTCTTTATAAATAAATCACATAAACAACAATTTTTTTCTATTTTCAACAGCTTCGGAGTTATTCATAGTTTAGTTGAGAAAGAAAATTTTGAGCGTTGTAGTGACTTCGCAGTTAAGTTCAATTTTATTTTATGTTATGTAAAATTATTTACATAAATATTTTACAATGGTTAAATTGCGTGAGAAGCCCCCAGAATCCCTAACCTCTGAGGATCTTGCTTCCCTCAATTCCTATTTGGCCGAAGAGCCTAAGCAACCCCTTCTGGCGTCAAAGGGCGCGTCTAAACGGCAACGTTCGAAAGAGAAGGAAGGAAGGGACTAAACGTCCGAAGCCATCAATAAATGGGTCCTATAGTGAGGTGGCCAAAGGTCATCTCATACGAGCCATCATTGACAGAAGCGTCGCTGATTGCTGTATTTCCCGGGAGAACTGGGGAATTAGTGCTGAAGAGGCTGATGGGAATGTTCTGGAGAGGTCTAAGGGAAAACCCAGGCCCTTCCCCTCAGTGTGACTATGCTGGATGGTATCGCGGGCGCGTTAAGCTCATGGACTGCTCAAACGAGCGATCGGTTTTGCTTCTAAAGCAGGCGATCGCCCTTTTGGAAGGCCTATAGGAGGGTGCTAGTAGACTCGACGTAGTTTCTCTTGATGAGATTCCACGTCGGCCTAGGGCCATTGCCCGAATTCCCGACGAACCATCCGATAAGAAGGAGATACTGGATCTCATACGGTGTGGTAACCCTGACATCCCTTCACATGATTGGATGGTTGCCAGGGTCTCTGCATCGGATGGCTCATCCAGGAGAATAATTACTTTCTGAACAAAGAGTCTCTGCCACCTCTATGGAAGAAAGGTGGAAAAATCTATTACGGTTTTGAGTCGATCTTTCTACAGGCAAGAAGAAACAGTTCTGAGTGATCTTTTTGAGCCATGGACAAAGTGGTTGACGAGGACGCCCACTTGGACTCTGACCATGACGACGTCAATGTCACAGTCATCCCAAAATACAATAATGGTAAAGGTAACTCAGGTTAACATTCACCATTCTAAAGCAGCATCGGCTGCGCTGCTCCTCCGCTTAATTAAGGGAGGACTGGAACTAGCACTAGTTCAGGAACCCTGGATAGTTGGTGACAGGGTCTGTGGACTACGTGCGGAGGACTGTAAGCTGCTACATGTTGCGGGGTCAGGTAAGATCAGATCGTGGATTGTGGCAAGCAAGAATTTGAATATCTTCATTCTATCTGATTACAGCGATGAGGATACGGTTGCGGCGCATGACCGTAGATGGCACCATTTTTGTGGTCTCAAGTTACATGGCCCAAGACCGTAGCGAACCTCCACCAAATGAAAAGGTTCGTGGCTTAACAATTGCGGCGAGGATTGGAAATACGCCGCTTATTAATGGAGTTGATGCCAACGCACACCACATTGCTTGGGAAAGCTCGGACATGAACGCAAGGGATGAGTCTCTTTTTGATTTTATCCTTTGTAGTGGTTTAAATATAATGAGCACTGGCAGGGAACTTACCTTTGTAGTTTCGTATAGAAGGGATGTTCTTGATGTGTCCTTGGCCACTTCCAGGCACTCAGATTTGGTTAGTGGATGGAGGGTTTCTGGGGAATGCTCCTTCTCTGATCATCTGTATATTGATTTCGAGATTGCGGTCAAGACGCCTGAGACTAGGGTTTTTCAGAACAGGAGGAAGATGGACTGGGTTGAGCGTCGCAACATCCTGTCCCGAACTCTTCCGGATCCTCCAAATATAAATAGTTGCCGCAACACCAAGGCTTCTGTAAAGACCTTGACGGAAGCTTTCGATATGGCAACGGGTGAGGCATGCAGACCTATGGACTGTAAGGGTAGGAAGAAACCACCATGGTGGAATTCCGATCTGGGCGACACTCGCAGGGAATGTCGCCGACTATTTAATGAGGCTATGAGAGGGGGCGACTGGTCCACTTATAGATCCTCATGGAATAGATTTAAAAACCAGATTAGAAGCGCAAATCTTGGAGATCTTTCTGCAGCAGTGTAGAAGGACACTCCGAGACGATCCGGTTGCGGAATTTCTTGGCATCAGCAACGGCGATCCCTGGATTTATACAAAAACCATTTGTAAGCTGGACCAAAAGTGGACATGAGACCTTTAATGTCTTGCTGGACGTGCACTTTCCTGGCACTTTTCTATGAGGGAGCGTCACGTGGACAACTCACACGATCACATCGAGTCCCACGTTCTAATTACGGAAAGTGGGTTAAGGTGGGCGTTGTGCTGTTTTGCCCCGTAAAAATCTCCTTGCCCGGATGGCATTATTCATGCGGATCTTCAGAACAGCGCTGATTTGGTGATTGAGCCTTGGACCATGTACAGGGTGGTATTTATTCCAAAGGGGAGTAAAACCTCCCACACGAGTCCAAAGAACTCCAGACCCATCAACCTATCTTCTTTTTTTCTGAAGACTCTGGAAAGGTTGGTCGACTTGCATCTTTGGAGTACGATGGAACCTGACCTATTATCTGCGTCCTAACATGCCTACACTAGGCAGATCTGTTGAGACTGCGCTTCACTCGCTTGTGGGGTATATTTAAAATGCTCTCGAGCACAGGGAATGTGTCTCAGTGGCATTCTTGGATATAGAGGGGGCCTCTAACAATGTGACAGCGGAGGCGATTAGGTCCGTGGCATTGAATGTTCATTGGTCTGTAGTAAGATTTATAGGGAGACTCCTGACCAACAGTGCCATTGTCTCCACTATGGGATCAGCTACCGTCTACAGGGTGGCTGAAAGGGCCGCTTAACAGAGGGATTCTTCCCCCCTCCTGTGCAGTTGGCTGTTAACACTTTGCTCGGAAGGCTTGATTCTAATAGATTCAATACTGTAGAATATGCGGATGATGTTGCTGTGACTATGTCTGGAAAATTTCTTGACACAATGTTGCAGCGCCTTCAAATATCTATGGGCCTTCTCAGTCGGTGGAGCACTGACAGTGGGCTGAACATTAACCCGGGAAAAACGGAATTGATACTATTCACGCGCAGGTATAAAGTTCCGTCGTTTTCCCTACCGCGTCTGCAGGGCATTGAACTGAAGCTTTCGGATAGCACGAAGTATCTGGGGATAATCCTGGATTCCAAGCCATCCTGGCTCCAAAACACACGTACGAGGGCGGCGAGGGCTAATGTTGCGCTGTAAGCCTGTCGTTGAGCCGTTCTGGGGCCTAAATCGTAGGAGATGCAATTGGATATTCAATACGGTGGTTAAGCCTATACTTATTTATGGTGTGGTTGTATGGTGGAGGTCTCTGGAGAAATCCACATATTGCAGGAACTTTGATAGGGTTCTGCGGAGTGCAGCACTGATGATTAGAGGTGCGCTCAGGTCCACTCCTTCGAAGGCCTTATTTGTACTGCTGAACTGGCTTACAGCGGACCTGATGGACCGGTAATTGGACTCGGCACTGTTGAGATTTACACGGATGGATCAAAATCGGAAGAGGTTGGGGGCGGCATCTTTATTCCTGTATACGGGGTGAGGAAATACTTTAAACTGCCGTATCACTGCAGTGTCCTACAGGCGGAGATCTCGGCGATAAAGAGGTCAGCGGACTGGTTGATGTACTACAGGGTATATGACAGTGATATCCGGATCTGTACGGACAGTCAGGCTGTGATCAGGGAGCTCTCCTGACACCGCGACAGGTATGTGAATGCTGGGCATCTCTAAACGAGATGGCGAGACATTCAGACCTCGAGTTTATCTTGGTAAGAGGTCACTAGGACACCTGGGGGCACTGTGTGGCAAACGGACTTGCGAGGGCTGGCTCTCTCCTCAGAAATGAGGAGATTGACCACTCAGTTGGAATGCCACTCTCCTCTTGCAGACTTATGCTCCTGCGGTACATGTTGGGCAGGGCACAGCTACGGTGTGATGATGAACCTACTTGCACTGTATCTAGGCAAATCTGGCCCCTATATAATCGGGCCCGCTCGGAGTCTATTATAGGGATATCGCGACTTAGGCTGCAAACTCTTGTGGCTGTGATTACTGGGAACTGGGTACCTGGTGCACAAGCTAGAAGATTGGGTCTGTCGTTCAATGACAATTGTAGGGGTTGTCAGGGTGAGTAGGAAGAGGAGACTGTCGAGCGTTTCCTATGCCAGTGCCCGAGAATTTCGGGCATTAGGACTGCTTTCCTTGGCAGTCCGTTTCTGAATGCCTTGTCGGATCTGAATATCGGTAGGATCTCTTCTTTTGTATATGCGTCTGGTTGGTTCAGATCAAACCGAGACGCGGTCATAAAGGGTCTGCCAAATAAGTTTTTTTTGAAAATGCTATAAAAAAACCGCTGAATATTTTCTCAAATTTCTTTTTTTATTTGAAAGTACAATCCTTCCGGTTAATAATGGAAAATAATTTCATTCAAATGGCTGCTTCGGCTGGCCATGCAGTAGCCTACACGATCGGTCCAATTTTTAAGCACATTATCGATTGTGTGCAGCTGCATTTCAGCTGCCATCCTGTTGAAATGTTGCTAATATCCTCGTATTCAATTTTTGTGAACAAAAATTCGTTCAACATGGCCTGATAACGACCACCATTGACTGTAACGGCCACTCCTTGCGCATTTTCGAAAAAAAATGGCCCAATTATGCCACTGGACCAAAATCCGCACCAAACAGTGACTCGTCTTTGGTGTATCGGCTTTTCAATGTATACGTGCGGGTTTTCTGTGCCCCAAATGCGACTATTTTGCTTGTTTACATACCCGCCAAGATCAAAATGAGCTTCATCTGAAAAGATGTTTTTTGATTCTGCAACATTACCATGATTTTCAAAGTAATGTAGCAATATTTCCCAGCTTTGTTTAAGCGTATACACAACCATATTCGTTCAGCGGAAAGATAAAACTAATTATCTGTCAAATAAGACATCAGCTAAGTGTTGCCATTCACGAAATCAGCACTAGTTGAAAAAAAAACGTTAGATGGCGGACCCAATATAAGTTGTTCATTTTCTGGATTAGTGATGGGTATCACAGTGGATTCAATATTGGACCCAGGTAGGCTGGACATGTCTGGCTACCCGTCGTAACTAACTTACTAAATCTTAAGTTGTAATTTATTGCTTAGTATTAAGTTTTATTTATTAATTTTTATTTGTGCGTGTACGTTTTATTACTTTTCCTTCTTCTTTGTAAATGTTATTTTTCTGTATAACATAATTTGTATTTTATTTGTAACGGAATATTGTTTTTATTTGTTCAGTTCCAAGGCGAATTTAATTTAATTAGAATTCAATATCAGTTCCAAGGCGAATTTAATTTAATTAGAATTCGCCTTGATGAATTCTTGATATTAAAAATGACAAATGTGCGAATATCAGTTCCAAGGCGAATTTAATTTAATTAGAATTCGCCTTGATGAATTCTTGATATTAAAAATGACAAATGTGCGAACAAGGAAAAATGCAAAACAAGAAGCATATCTTTGAAAGTATTAAATCTTAAACAATACTACACACATTAAAAAGAAATAAATCAAAGTACGTATTGTCCAAAAGGACAAGGCGCTACTTTAGACGCTATGGTAATATTCTGTTTTAATTTTGTATAAAAAATAAACAATTAAAAAAACAACGAAATTTTAACGAAAATTTGTTTATACTACAAGTCATATGTACTTCAATATGGCAACGTCAGTCATAAACCTACCTTTAAAAGCTAAACGTAGGATGATCTTCCCTTTAGTATAACGTTCACTCTAATGCTTTAAACACATATACGACGGCAGGCTACACGACTACACGACTATATTTGCAATTAGCAGTATTTATTTCGAATTAAACAGTTATTAATTTTATTTAATATTGATTTTGTTGTTGTTTTTGAAACTTCAGTTTTTTTGTTGTTTCTTAAAGTTCTTTGTAGTTTCCTCCTTTTTGTTACAAAATGGTTTCTCTCAATTTTTTTTTTTTTTGTATTTTGCTAGCTTTATATGTATTTTGAATTAAGCGGTTATTTTCTTTTTATTTAATGTTGATTTTGTTGTTGTTTTTGTAATTTTAGTTCTTTTTTTGTATCTTCTTTGCAGTTTTTTCTTTTTGTCCTTTTTTCAAATTTCGTATTCTTGTTTCTGTCAAAATTGTCTTTTTTTAAAAACTGAATAGCCATTATTTTTCTTTCATTCACCGTTAATTTTGTTGTTGTTTTATTTACTTCTTTTTTCCCTCTAAATTTTTTACCTCGTTTCCTTTCGAAGTTCCTGATTTTTCGGTTAATTATTCTATTTTATATTGATTTTATTATTGTAGAATCAATGCACTATTTGAAAAACCTTTTTTTATTTATATTATTTGTTGTTTTGTGTCGCTAATATAGAAAAAAAATGATCGCTGTTGCGTGCAGTGTGACCAGATTAGTTTTTTAAGCTAAATTTAGCTTTTTTATGTTCGATTTAGCTTCGAAATTTTTCATTAGCTTTTAGCTTTTTTTACAAATTCATTTAGCTTTTCGTAGCCTTTTCTGACATTTCAACAAAAAAAGATAATAGAGCAAAAAAAAAAAAAATACAAACAATGTTAGGTCTGATATCGAAATTGTAGCATCATTGCTTACATGCTTATATTAATTATTAAATACGCATCCTTTTTCATATGAGTGTGAGAGAAAAGTTGAAAATATTGATTTGTTGCCGTTCCTTTTTTTTGTACTCATTAATAAAAAGTAATACAAAGAAAGGGTTTTGTGTTTATCTCTTAAAATGGTGCATTTTGAAAATAATGCCATAAGCAAATAGAGAAGAAATCGATTTGATTAAAAATTTGTTTCTTTTAATGTCTCAAAAAGTGTTACTACCTTAGTAATGAAATTTATTCTTTTCTGTTTTTTTTTTTTTCTTTACTATTGTGAACTTATTTGCCTGTGTTGTGTTTATTATTCATATACAATTTTTTCCATAAATCGGACAAAAATAGTTCGATTGTTCAATTTGAGCACTAGTTTCAAAGATGACATTTCAATTTACATTTCTGGCCAATGGAGTTTTTTAAATCGTCGATAGTGTAAAAATTATATTTTTTAGTGAATCAGTACGGGGGATGAAAAGAAGGGAAAAAAGAATGAGGATATTAAATAAAAAATATCTTAACTAACGTTAGATTATTACAATACCAATGGACATTTTTGATTTGCCGAAAATTGGTTGGGAACTTTCAATTCATGTACACTTGACCAGATTCTACCTTTTTTAGGTTCTGCACAACTCTCATATATATAAGATAAAATATTACCCAATGGCTAATAATAAAAATAACTAAATAAAATCAAAATTTACTAACAATTTTTTCTACAACCTTATTTATAACTATCGTTATTCATCCGGTGTTGCCAGAGAATCTATATGCATATACTACAT
Organism: Wohlfahrtia magnifica; assembly: GCA_023159175.1. Classification (NCBI taxonomy): domain Eukaryota; kingdom Metazoa; phylum Arthropoda; class Insecta; order Diptera; family Sarcophagidae; genus Wohlfahrtia; species Wohlfahrtia magnifica. Next base: position 55,113 of record JAKWBJ010000297.1, read on the forward strand.
CACAATAGAGGTTAACATTCCACTTTATTCCAATCCTATCAGATTTTTTATTTATTTATTTATTTATTCATGTAATGAGTATAGAACAACAAGATCGATATTTTATAAATCAAAGTCCTAATGAGAATTACAAACTAAATAATCATATATTTCTATCATAGACTATTTAACAAAAATTAAAAATAAGAAAACTAGAAAAAATTGAATTAGTTTCCCAATCAAACTTACTGAAATCAAAAGTGTAATGTAGATATCATAAGGTAAATAAATAAAAATAAATAAAATATTAATAAAATAAATAAAAATAAAAAAAACAAATAAAGAGTGTATACAAAACTACCTTAATCGGCCAAAATGCATCAAAAGTTTGTTCCTAAACCTAGTTGCGTTGTTAATTGTTTGAATTTGATTCGGTAATTGGTTACAAAGAGAAATGCTGTAGATGAAAAATTGTCGTCGTGAGGAGGTTCTTTGATGTTTCTGTTGAATTAATATTCTTCCCCGTATGGACCTGCCTAATCTTAAAACCTTGAAAAGATAAACTGGTTGTTTAGAAGTTAATATTTTATGTAGAAAGATAAGAGTCATAAATTTCAGAATATTAGCAAAGCTCATACGATTAATTAAATATGAAAATCTGGAAATTGATCCACGTGGTCCTATGCCATATATATATCTGGCCACACTATTATAAGCAACCTTGAGCTTATTAAAATCGCTGCCCGAGCAGTTTGCGTATATCTCGCATCCATATATGAGGACAGGTATGAGGTAGGTCTTAGCGAGTACAGTGCGTATTTCAAATGGTGTTGAGTGTTTAACAGCCCAAAGGTTTCTTAGCATCCCATATACCCGACCAACTACAGTCGATATACGGTTAGACCATTTAAGCTGATTGTTGAAAATAACTCCTAAGTTTTTGCAGTAACTAACAAATTTTATAATATTATCGTCTATTCTCATTATAATGTCAGTATCCAGTGTTATGTTCCTATTGTTAATAAAAATGCCTTTACATTTGGAAGGATTGACGCATAGTGCATTGTTCGCAGCCCACTTATTAATATTAGCCAGATCGGTGTTTATATTGTCCGCTCAGAGATGAACATCATTCGCCATGCAACTTTTGTAAATCTGCACATCGTCAGCGTACATTTGTACACTACAATGTTCTATCGCATCAGGTAAGTCATTGATGTACAGACAAAATAATAAAGGACCCGAGAATCGAACCCTGTGGTACACCCCTGTTTACACTCCGTGCTGTTGAATAGTTACCATTCAATACAACTGTCTGAAGTCGTCCCGTCAGATAGTTATGCATAAGTTTACAGGCTGTAGACGAAAAATAAAAAAAGCTTTTCAGTTTTCATCACCAAAATTGAGTGCTCAACTGTGTCAAAGGCCTTGCTATGATCCAAAAGAATTAAAAATGAAACCGTACTCCTGTCAAGATCAGCCCTCAAATTTTCAGTCATATCCGTAAGCGCCGTAACACAACTTCTACCCTTTACAAAACCTGATTGCCTATCGGATTCAGTCATTTACGAGGGATTGCCAAACAAACAAACCAATTTATAATATATGTATTTGGATTTGAATAATGTGTGAAACTGAAAATTATCTACATTTATGTATTTCAATTGAATTATTATTGAAATCCATTCAATTAATAGTTTGACTTTTATGCTGATCTAATTTATCACCTAAACAATTATTTTTACTTTGGATTAAAAAAAAACAATGTATATAGTGGTATATTATTAACCTTATCTAATAAATATATGTTAAAAACAATTTAAAATTTTAGCTTATTTTTTAGCCTTAAACAAAATTTTTTAGTTTTTTTTTTTTTTTAATACGATTTAGCTTTATGTCATTTGAAAATCAGGTCACACTGGTTGTGTGTGATGCTTGTGCTTGTTGTGTATTTCACTTACAAGAACTTTTTTTCTTTGTTACAATATTAAACGTTTTACGATAATGTACGCTGTTATTATTTTCATTGTGCGTGTTTCTAAATTGTTTGTTGTTGTCTTTAATTTTATTCTTTCTCTTTTAATTTTACCGTTATTTTAGCTGACATTATTCAAGATTTTTCGATAATATACCACACAACTTCTTTAATAACAATATGTATGCTCTATTCTTTTCGTGTATTTTGTACAGTTCAATAGTTTTTGTTGTTGTTATTGTTCTTACTATTAATTTTTCTTGGATATGTTTAATTTCAAGCAAAATATTTGTTGTTGCTATTATTTTCTTATTGTTGTTGTTTTTATTATAGGTGGTGTTAAATTTAATGTTGTGTTTCTTAATGCCTTGCTTCCCGGTTTTTTTGTTGCTGTTATTGCACACACAATTATTCAAAGCAAATAACAAATAATAAAAATCACTATATAATTTTATTATTGTTATGATTATTTGTACACTATTTTTATTAAATTTTCTTGATTTTTTAAGCTTAGCACGTTCTTTGTTTTTTATCCTCGTTTTAGTGAGGCTCTTTCTTTATCGAGTATTTTTTTCACTAAATGTTCTTTATGTTAAGATTTTTTTATATTTTTCTTGTTTCTTGTTTTGCTTGTTCGATGTGTTTTGGTTTTAATTATTGTTTTATACGATTTTCACTAAATGTTCTTTGTTTGTTGTTTTATTATATGTTTTTTTTTTTTAATTTTCTTTTTATTCAATTAACCATTCCCAAAATTTAATTCTATTTTTGATTTTAATAATTTGTCTTTTTAAATTCAACGGCTTCCACGCAATCGCTTTAATAAAAAAAATTTTCAATCTTAACAGCCTCGTTGCTATCGATTTCAAAAAAATTGTTTTAATCCTCGTCGCCAGACACGTGGACGAGACGTGCCGAGTGTTAATACATATAAAAGACGGCTTGTTTTTCAATGCCACACCAGACTCACTTTAATAAAATAGTTACTAGGATAACTTAAAATAAGAAACGGTAGTTTTGTAGTCTATTGTAGTAGTGTTGTATTAAAATTATGTGATACTAATAATACGTACCAATAGAGTAATGAAAAAATACTACTGCATTTTACTGCATGATGCTGTTACTAAAATTTTGTTTTGGAGTTTATTTTTTTTAAATACAATTTAATATTAGAAAAGAAACTAAAAAATTATTGTTTAATATCATCTTAGCTCTCAAGTCTGGGCAAAAGCGCACGGCTCTCCGATGTCGTCGCCATAACAGCGTCTATATTTTCTGGTATAACTCGTTTGCAAACGCTAGCTAGCAATTGAACATGTCGTTCCGTTACTTGTAAATATGACGGCATGTTTAGATCACTAAACGGTGGATCATCTTGATTTAAATATTTTTTCAATGTATGGTACGAAATACTTCGCGTGAATGGTGGTTCAAATACGTTACTTATATCGTTCAAATTAATCATTTCCGTGTAATTTGTGCAATGAAAGTTTATATCTGGTTTTTTATAAACTCTTAGTTCCGTTGGGTCTTCAATATTTGTTCGATAGCGTAGAATTTTCTTCCGATTCTTCATCTCGAAATCTTAGAAAAGAGCGGTTCCCAATGCTGATGCTATGCTATCAGACACATCAAACCTGTCATACATCAACGCAAAGCTAAAACAATCGTAGCTATGTGTGTATTGTGAACCATTTCGGCTATCCATATCTTCTTTAACTGATGGCGGTACGTATATCGAATCATGCATTTTTGGCACTGAGGATATAACCGTTGCTCCTGGCTCTTCGTTTTCCATTCCAAATACATCTCTGATTATGTTGATCGCGCGTAAACTCTTTGAGGCGTCCTGGAACTAATCCGCATGTACATACAGATGCCTTGTAAATGTAAATAACTTTTTTCAGAGATTTTACAAACAATATATATCTTAAAGATTAAAAACGAAATGTTCTCTTCAAGTCCCACTTGTCTAAGTCTATAAATGTTCTTTCTGGTGTTCTACAAGGCAGCCATATTGGACCAATGATTTTTTCCTAATTTATAAATGATCTACCAACTGCTTTGAAACATTCTCGTATTTTAATGTTTGCAGATGACGTAAAAATTTTTTACACTTATAATAACATCTCCTATGATATATATTTACAGCAGAATATAAAAAACTTTTATGCTTGGTGTAATGTGAATTTAATGGAATGAAACTTTAAGAAGTGCAAACATATGAGCTTCTATCGGAACTACTGTATTCCTAATACATATCTAATCAACACACTACCGCTTGAATCTGTAAGCACCTTTTTTGAACTTGGTATTATGCTCAACGCTAAACTTAGCTTTAATCAGCACATAAATTTGATCGTTAATAGAGCCAGAGGTGTTCTTGCCTTTATTAAGATGTGGAGTAAGGAATTTACCGATCTATATATCTCTAAATTATTATACACATCCTTAGTTAAACCTGTACTTCAATATGGTTCAGTAATATGGGATCTTATAACATTCATGTTGATCGCATCGAATCTATTCAAAAACAGTTGCTTCTATTTTGCCTGCGAAGACTAAGTTGGAATCGGACTGTTAATCTACCATCCTATCATCTCAAATTAGCTCTCATTAAGTTACCTCCTCTGAAAAGCAGAAGAACAATGCTAAATGTTATTTTTATAGTGCATGTTATTAATGGTGAAGTATGCTCTGAGTTCCTTCTGAGAAATATTTCTTTTAATATACCACAACGTCCAGCACGCTACTTTCAACCTCTCGTAATTAAATACTTTCGAACCAATCATGCCAATCATTTGCTTAGATTACAATACCCTTTATCAATTTATCGATTTTTCTCTATCTATGAACAAAACTAAAAGCAATATTATAACTTTTCTGAATAGCACACATTGATATCATTTCGAAGAATAATCCAATAATTTCTACCTTAAAATTTGTAATGAAGTCTGTGTAAACTTAGTTTGTAGACTTATATGAAATAAATCAAATAAAAAAATTTTAGAGGTATGGTTCCTTGGGCGAAGTTTCTTATTTTGATCCATAAAATACAATTTTCCTTGTCACTTGGGTGATTTTTTGCGTCCCTACAAATCGACCCGCCCTAGTAAACATTGACGTTTTCAATGTTTAAAAGTTTGTTTAGATGTAATAGACAATGATTAACACTTGAAACTTTAAGTCAATGTTTTGCTGCTTATTATTCAGATCTCCATATATATTAAAGTACAATTTTTGGCTTTTATTCTGTTGTATTGTTCTTTCTTCGCCACCAAGTTATTTTTTTATTTGGCAAACTGAAATTTTTTCAGTCATGGAGAAAGTTGTAGACATTTTTAGCTTTAAGAACAGAATACATTTTGCCATCTAAAGGTAAGATCTCACTATCGGCGTATTGTACCGATTTTCGTATTATTTTATATACCGATAATAAGAACGCACACAATTTTTTAAAATACAATAATCCGATATCGTACCGATTATTTATACTTAAAATCAACTCTTATGAGCCGATAATGTGAACACTCATTAGCACAATGCCGAACAATAAAATTCTAGTTCAGTTGTATTACTGACTAAATAGCCAAGGGTACAAGGCAAACGTTTAGGAACAAAATTTTCTTATAAATCACCTGAAAATCATTTTTTTTTTTGTATCTTCAACAGTTTCGGAGTTATTTACAACTTAGATGGGAAAAAAATTTTTTTCGCGGAAAATTAGAACAATTTTTTTTTTTAACTCAAAAAAAATTTTCAGAAAGAAAAGCTTAAAATTTGAGAATAAAATAAGCTTTAAATTATTTTATACAAAAATTATTAAAATATAATTTTTCCATTTATGCATCAAAATTAAAGCCAGTTACGTAACCTATAAATGGAGGTACGTAACTTCGACATAAAATTTTTAATACATTATTAGGCAACACAAACATAATGAAAGGAAATGTCTGGTAGAAAACAATACATACGTATATATGTTTGTTTTTTATGATGAATCAATAAAGAGTCGCCATTCCTCAGACTTTTCAGGGAAACCCAGCTTTTTAAATAGTCCGCAAAATACTAAATCGTAATTTTTGGCTAACATAGGCCAGAAAATCTTCTTGTCTATATCGAACAAATCGTGTCCTTATCTAACAATTTCCATTGCTGTATATTGACCTACAGATACATAACTGGTTTCACTCCGAACAGAAAAAACATTTTCATTAACAATTTCGTGACGTTTAGGAGGCATTGGAGGTAAAGAAACTTTATTGTCTTGAAGAACTGGTTGTCGGGCAGATAAAATGTTTGAATATATAATTTTGTTCTTATTTTTTCTTGTAAATCCACGTGTAGTGGTCATGCAAAAATAACAATCATGATCGTGATTTTGTGGTTCACTCCATATCATTGGTTTTATAAATTACATTATCTTTCTATCGTTGTCACGACAACCTCTTAAAATCATTGTATTACAACATATTTTTGGCAGTCAATATATGTTTTTTTCATCGATAGGAAATCCAAAGTAATATTTATAAGCATTCTTAATTTGGGAAGTTATTCAATATTAACTTTTGGTTGCGATAAAATCAAATATCGGATGGGATTTGGCACACCTGGCGTTCCTTAAAATATAAAATGTATATTCCAAGAACATACATGGAAATAAAAGAAAAAAATTTTCAGTAATTTTGCAAGAAAAAAATTTTCCACTAGTTTTGCAAGGAACCTTTTTTTCGCTAATTTTGCAAGAATACATTTATTCGCTAATTTTGGTAAAAGTACAATTAATTTTGAATAAAATCAGCAATAGTCAACCGATTTTCATGACTTAAAACTTATTTTGTTCTCAACATTTTAAGATTTAATTTAAATGCTTAACGTCTAAAATTTCCATTCTGAAAAATTTTTTATGACTTTTTGAAAAACAAAAACTAAAAATTTTTTCACAGCTACTCGTAAGTTGTGAATAACTTCTAAACTGTTAAAAATATAATAATGATATTTAGGTGATTTATAGGATATTTTGTTCCTAAACGGTTGGTTGTAATTGCATCAAAATCGGTCCAGTCGTTTGGGCGAAAAATTTGCCACTCTCATAAAAAAAATTTGAGCCCGTTGGAAAAAACTGAAAACGGATTTGAATTCAGCGCATCAAAACCATTATATTTCATATAGTTTTATTTAAGGGCGAGAAAATTTTTTGTTTTTTGTAGACCAGTGTTATTGGTACGGAAATTGTGACATTGACGGCTCGATAGACAATCATGCGGCAAAACGGATAAAAATAATACGCCAATATTTATTGTGTTCTTGAGCAAAAATTGAAGTGAACAATCGCCAAAATTTTTCCTTGAAATATTTTCTCTGAAAATATGGGAGATAGATAAAATAATATAAACGGGTTAGTTCGGGTTTACAATAAGTAAATTAATCTTTATTGTCTCTTTCGTTAAAACAAATGCAGTACGAACCGTACGCTTGGAGATTTACAAAGTAAGTGTTAACAAATAATAGTTAATCCTCTCAACAATAACAGGAGGACATTCACACTATCCGCGTAAACACCGAATAAATCAACATATTATGTATTTGTGACAATCGTGTGGTCCCAACATCACATGGTTTTTAAAAAGGAAGCTTTAATTGTTGTCTTCACGAAACTCACGTAAAGTTCATATTTACTTTTTCTATCACTCTCTTACCAAAACGCTTCGTATGCTGTGTGTTTTTTATTTTTTACTTTATTCTAATTATCATGCTAACAATATAAAGGGCTTTAGCAATTTCTTTTTAGCAGAATAGTGCACGATAGTGTGACCGTATTGCGCTGATTTATATCATAATTTTGTTTTGGCCAATATTAGCCGAAAAAAAATGTTACAATATGCGACGATAAGGCAAACGCTCTGAAAAAATCGTCTCATTTTACTTGATAACGACAGATTGTGCTATTTTCGTCGATAGTTGGATCTTAGCATTAGCCACTTTTTGCGAAATAGGTATTATTTAAAATATGACACAAACTACAAATTCTCTGGAATTATGTTGAGGTATATACGATATAATTCAATAAGCAAAATTCCTGCATTTAGTATTTGATACACTTAGTAACTAGAAGGACAAAAAAAAAAAATCATCAATTCTTTAGTTTTGCATAAATATTTTTTGTTTACAATTCAATCGATTAAGTGAAAATGAAAAAACATTGTATGAAAAGCACATGGAAGAGAATCGTTATTGTAAAATTGAAAGTGATAAAATTAATATCAAAAAACACAGTGGTAGTCTGCTTTAATCTGCCTAAAGGATTTTTACCTAAATCAGAAACAATTTTTGAAGAAGAACTCAGTACATGGGGAAAAAAATTATCATATAGAAAAAAGAATAATACTCAAAGTCTTTTCCTATATCTTCCAGATTTTGATGTTAAATTTTATTCGAAGATATTAACATAAGTTATTTTAAAAACGAAATTTATTCATGAATTAACTATTGTGCATTAATATTTTGTTTTGATATTTAAATTTGTTATTACATATTTTAAGAATTACATATTTTAATTTAACTATAATAAAGTGAATTTAAAAAAATCTATCCTATATCATTTTATTGTTGCCGCAAATATTCGATAACATTTAAGTCTGGAGACTGAGGAGGATTCTCAATTACTTTTAAATATTTTATAGCAGCTAATTTGGTGCAATCCAAGACTTATGCTTATAGTAATTGTTCTGCAAGAATACAAAAACGATCTGGTTTTTGGCACTTTCTTTAACTGTTTCTTTTAGATTATTGATATAATGCTTCGCATTCATTATTCCGTCTACAAAATGTATTTTTCTAGCCCCAGATGCTGACTTACAGCACTATATCATAAGGGAACAACTACAGTGTTTGACGGTTATTTTAATAGCCTATGTTTTGATCCCTCATATTGAATATATTTTGTAGGATAGCGAAATTGTTGATGTTCCTTTAACTTGTGATACGAAAGTTCATCTTTTTGTACCAAAAAGAAACACATTTGCTTTCTTCAAACCTCGTGCTGAAGTTTAAGAGAAGGAATACTGAACTATAGTTTTAAGAGATTTTATGTGTGTCACATTTTACATGTGATTAGCTGTATGTACGTCAAGCAGGTAAATGTTGTTACGGTTTAAAACTTTTGAGTTCTTGTAAATTGTGTTAAATAAAAGAAATGACAGGAATTTATTTAATACTTTATACAGTCTTTTTATTCATACAAATTCCTCAACACTTTTGCTAAACCTTTACTCTTTGACTGTTAAATTACAACTGACTGACTAAGCCTTTTATATTAAATTGACATTAATTTCGATTGTTCTAGCATATTCTACAACCTTCTATTCACCTACATTAATTCAGTTGTAGCGTTGAATTGGCAACACCGTTCAAATAACTACACCATTGAAAGGCTGATTGTAGCCTTGAAACAAGCCAATAGAATAAATTCAATAATAAAGCTTACAGCTTTAAATGTACAAATATTGGTGTATCTCTTTTTTCATTCATTCATTTGTTTATTTCCATTTTCTGTACAACACGAGATTGCATTATACATATATACAAATAAAATCTACAAAATATAAATAATAATAATATAAGCTTAAATTAAAAATAATGTAAAACATTTAAGGTAACAAAAAGGAAAAAAATAATTAAGTACTAACTATATTTAAGGTATAAAACACATATATATTGAGTTGTAGAGCCTGTGAAAGCTGATTCCAAAGACGTGTCCCATTCACAAAGAACTGAAACAAGATAACGAATAAATTATCCTATGCATTAACACTACGAATCTTAATTAGGCTATCAAAAAAAAGAAAAAAAAAATGCCACAAAGCTCTGAAGTTAAATGGGATATATTATCAAATCGACCTCAACCAAATACATATCTCAAAACATTATTAAATAACACGATCAACTTTTGCCTACGAGCAGAGTCACAACAAGCAGAGGGTTCATAGCCATAAAGTAATCCAGGAACAATACAAGTCTTAGCAATTAGTTTCCTTATATATAGGGATATATAATACCGAGTTAGCCAAAGAGATCTCAATTTCATGTACGATCTACCTACAAGTGTATTTATATGATCCGACCAGGTAAGAGTACTGTTAAAGATTAATCAAAGATTTTAGTATTAGCTACATACATTTTTTCCCCATTCATCACAATATCATCATATATAACAGGATCACAATTTCTCCTACGAATAAGAATGTAGACTTGGTTGAGCCTCGTGATATTCTCAGTTACTGATCTAACAGGGCTAGTCAAGTATAAGTATACATCATCTGCATGCATATGGTATGTATTTTACAATAAGAGAATTGATTGGGTAAATCTTTCTCATAAATAGGAAAAAGAAAAGGTCCAAGTAGAGGACTCTGAGGTGCTCCTCTGTTTAGCCCCAAAGGATGTGATCGTGCTTTACCCGTGTAGACTGATTACCAGTGGTCGGTCAGATAACAGGCTAAAATTTTCACTGATGAAGAAAAATTAAAAAATGCCTTAGTTTTATCAAAAGGATACTATGATCAACTATAGCAAAAGCCTTCGAATGATCAAGTAGAACTAAAAAGTTAACCCGGTTATCATCCAGCACGAATCTTAAGTTCTCCGAAACATCAAGCAATGCCAAAGTACAGCTGTGATTTGACTGAAATCCTGATTGCATTTCACACAATAACCCATTCTCTGTAATTAATGAGGACATCGTCTCAAGAACTTTCGACAAGTAGCAAAGAATAGTAATTGTCCTATATTCCGACTCAGATTTAGGCATGGCTAATATCTTCGCATATTTACTGCTTAGTGGAAATAATAATGCAGCTAAATGAATGCGTAACATAACGCAAAAGCATAGGAGGCAAGATTCTTATGAATTTCGGATGCATATTGTCGCAAACTACAGCATTTGATTTAACTAGCCCAAAACATCTAGAGTATTCATCTAGAATATTCCACATTTCTTCTATAAATGAGTTATCTAATCGCAGTAGAAAATCAAGGCTTTACCTTATAAGCAATTAGCTTTGACCTAATTGGAACTGACTCATCAAATAGTAGTTGAATGCTGTCATGCAAAAATGATGTCTGTTCATCAACAGAAGACATGCAAAACATTCTATTCCAATCAAAACGATAAAAATTATCAGTAAGCATACCAAGATTAAGGTTTCTGAAGTTTCGATAATGAACCACTTGCTGTTTTGATGTAGTAATAAGATTGTACGTAAGAAATATCAGATTCTGCTAAGAGAAACAAAAGGCGGACACTTGATCGTAAAATAAAACTTTACCGCATTTGAAACAAAAAAATGCTCTAAAAGTTGGCGTATGGAGTGCGTCATTAATGTTATTTGTAGGTTTGAGACCAAAGATGCCCATATTGGCAGTAAGAAATGATTCCGTAAGAATATTAGAATTAAAGTCACCATCTATGACAATATCGTCATATTCAGCTGTAAGTGTCCCCAAAGTGGAAAAGAAATTCGAAAAAATAATCTCTTGTGTAGCCTATAGACGGAGTTGATTTCCACAAATATAAACTCCACTATATTACAATCAATCGATATATTTGCCGAAGATCTGACACTCATCTTACATATTATTCTTCACAAAAATGGCTACATCGCCAGTATTACCCTCGCTGTCCTCTCGAGAAATTTTATAACGCTGTAAGCCAATAAGATCATCAGGTATGTGTGAAGAGAGCCAAGTTTCAAAAACACACGCAACATTAATACCTCAATTCTGAAAAACGTATCATCAACTTTGTTGTTGAGACTTTGAGCATTGATGTGTGCTATAAGAAAACTTTGATTGGGCTAGCAAAGATTCTGGCCATATTCATTGTCGAGTCCGTGGAATCCCATAAGGATTGACTAATCAGTGATAAAAGTTTTATTTAAATAAAAACCACTAATAGCAAGGTAAGTAGTAGCAAAAAAAATCATACATACTAATAAACAACTATTCAAAACAGTTAAAAAGAAAAAAAAATTAAAATTGAATAGATAAAAACACTAAAGTTTCGTATTTATTGATGTTATGAACAAAAAACTGCTCAAGCTGGTCGCCAACATCAATCCTCAAGGGATTACCATCCTCGTGGGTCTTCAAAAACACTATGCCACGCTGCGTGAATACTGTATGAGTCGCAGTGCTGTTTTAAATATTCCATAATTGAGCTGCGTTAAATTTTCGTTGATCGTTAAGCTAATCTACTCCTTTTTTAACAACTTTCATAATATCTGATTTTAAGTCATTTATTTTTCTTCAAAACTAAGCATTAAACCAGCTTTATACACTTCTATAGTGGACTTAATCATCCGTCTGCTCCTTAAAGTATTCGTTTTGTCTAGTAAACTTGTTGTCTAGCCAATTCCATAAGCGAGAACGTACAATTGAATCAGATACTTCAAGAGAATTAAATGAAAATCTTGCTTGAGTCTCCTACATGAGCATTTCTTCTGGTTCTACGGCCTTTACTGTTTTCATCTCTGTTATGATTTTAGTAAAATTTTTTCTTTTCCCAAAACTCAAAATTATTATGGTGTATTTAAACTTTAGTCTCTAACTGTAAAATTACACACTTTATTAAAAAAGCTAGACACCCAGTAATTGCTTTCTGTTTATTTCCTTGTTTGTTGTTATTCTATTTTAAATATTTGTATTTTAAAATTATCTGTTTGCGCTTTAAATTGACTGATTATTATTTTTTTTTTTAATATTTATGCTTAGTGGCAAAAAATTATTTTTTATATTGTTGTTAGTTTTTTGTATGTTACGTTTGGAGTTTATTGTTTTGGTGAAACTGATGTATTATTATTTTTGTTATTCTTTTTGATTTGTATTTTAATTTTATTTAGAAAAATTAAATTCACCTACTCTCCAAAAAATGTACTATTTCAAAATCTCTCATACAAAAAAGTATATGTTAGAAAGTAACCACAGTAACGAAACTAAAGTTAATTTGTTTAACTCTGACAGAAGTGTTTGACCGTAAGAAGGCTATCGAACACTAAACTCCTTCCGCAATATAGAATAAAAACCATTAAACATGGTGGAGGAAGTTTGTTGGGGTTGTTTTTCCTACCATGGCACAGGACCTCTATTTAGAATAGAAGGAATAATGGATGGCATTTATTATACCAATACACCGAATGGGAAAGCCGCTTCGGTGGGTGTATCCACAAAATAACGACCCGAAACACACACCGATGCGAGCAAAAGATTGGTTGCAGATTAATTACGCTGAGGTTTTAAGCTGACCGGCACAGTCGCCGAATTTAAATCTTATCGAAAATCTATGGAAAATTGTCTAAGCTGCTCTCCGAGAAAAACACCCTTCAAATAAAGAACGGTCGTGGGAGGAAACGTGGAAAAATATTCCAATAGAAACATATCAGAGACTTGTTGACTCTATGCCGAAACGGTGCTCCACGGTGCATTCCACCAAGTACTGTGGAAAATAAACTGTAATTAAAAACAATTATTTAGTTAAATTACTAAGAATAAACAAAAATTAGTCATTTCTAATGTGCTATTAGATAAATTTATTTTTTATTAAAAATATAATATTAAGTGACCACTATTTAGTGTCAAAATTTAAGTATTGTCAAAAAAATAATACGGTTTAAATAAAAATTTAAAAAATCTGTATAGACCCGCTACTCATGTTTAATCGTCGCTGTTTCAGTGACGACAGTATCCATTGCAAAACGTGTTTCTTTTGTTATTGTTTTGCATATAACACACTGTTTACGTATATAAAGTGCGATTGGGTTTGCTCAAAACGTAAGCAAATAGAACTGAACGAAACTGGACGAAGAGTTTGTTAAGTACATTATAATTATACACATTTGAATAGTGTATTCGCACAGTCGCTTAGGCTAGCCGACGCATATTATGGTTGAGCCTTAAAACACGTCCGCTCTTGAAGAAAGCTCAAATCAATCTTTATGCATTTATATTTTCGCAACAATATGTAAATCAATTTTTTAGCTAGGATTAAGATATCTTTTAAAATCTCACCAACTCGCCGTCTGAAGAATTTGTGGCTGTTTTGATATGTCTATGGTAATTCGGAAAATTAATATTCATTCATGTATACTTACCTTGCAACTGAAGTTGCATAAAATGTTTCTTAATTTGAAATTGGATTTTTTACAAGGTTTTGTCATATATAATAATAATTTTTATTCGAATCTGTATCTACTAAAAATTTTAAAATTTTTCCATTGTCCATCCACGATATATGGTGTGTGGACAAATTTAATCTAATATCATGACCGTAGTCTTATTTGTCATCTCTATTCCTTTCGATATATGTATGTTCATAGATTGGTTGCGTGAAGCAGTAAAATGTGAATTAAAATAATTAAATTTTATATTAATTACATTAAAGGTGTATACAAATACATATTTTTTAACATTGCTCAATTACTGATATGTGCATAGTTAGTTCTAAAATTTTGGTTTTCTAATTTGAGATACAAGTGCTTTGCTATGGATAGATTCATCAGCTCTGTCATAGTTAAAAGTCTAGACAAATCTTTTTTAACCGTCTCATGAAAGTATCAAAAACTTTATACCTGTAAGTTTGAATTAGGAGGTTTAGTGATTCTTGTCCTACAGCCATGGCACTAATTTTTTTAAGTATAAGGGATAAATGATTGTATACATTTTGGTTAAATTCCTGGACTGTATCAGCACCCTGGATCAACGGTGTTAGTTGATATTCAACGGGGTATATTTTCCCAGTTAAAGGGTGTATTAAAGAATTCGAATAGCGTGTATGCTCTGCCAACAATCTTAAATGTTTATAAATATAAGAATACGCTCAACGGATTTTCTCTAAGAGCTGGTTACACCCGGTAGGTAAAATAGTATTCGTAACTAAACGTACTTCTCTAATGAATTCATAAATAATCTGCTTCTTATATGAAATAGCTTTTAAAAACATATTTAAGCTTTAAAAATTTGGAATATATTACAAGAAAAATGTGTTTGCTTAAGCACACACAGATTCCACAAGTATACTTAAGTAAATTTAATATATACTATTTAAAAGGTCGATTCTTCTTTACATATTTTCTAATCATCTTAAAATCGGTTAATAATTATCTAAGTTATTAGCTTATAAGTGTTTGAAGGTACGAAAAATATTTTGGTTGAATTTTTAAAAATTCAAAAGCGTATTCTTGTTGTACTCGAAAGCATCTTTAAAAAATGATATCACTTTCCATGTATTTTTACTTCATTCTTTTTTTGCATAATTTTTTGTATTGTACACTTTTTTGAAGAGTAAAAAATAGTGTACTTTTCGTTTTTGTTGTCTAAAATAAATATACAATAAAATGTGTTAATAAAAATTTTTTAACAATATGGGGACATGTTACTTAATCGCGTTGCCTACAGTGAACACTACAGACGGTGTGATTAAGAAGTTATATGACTTTGAAATTTGGAAAACGGTTAAAGTAAAAAAATGCGTTTTAGGGCAAAATATAAATTTTGATAACTTATATAAAAAGTTAAATAATTTGTTATTTATATACGGTATAGCATTGTGCTACAAATAGCAAAATACCTGATTCAAAAATTTTCACACTACATATAATTTTTTGTCTTTTAATTCAATGGAAGAGACAGCAACTTACACCCTAAAACCCCAAATAAAAAGTTAACAACTATATTGTTTTCAATTTCGTAGAACAAATGCTTCCTTACATAAATCTATGTTATATTGAAATATTCAAGCTTTTCAAGACCTTGGGCTATAAGAATTTTGTTGTTGTATGGATTTTGTAAAGTTGTAAAAACAGTCTGAAAAAATATATTACTTTATTTATTTGTGTATTTATTATAATTGAATATGCAATTTTGAAAATGGCACATCTCGAACATTTTGGCAAATTCGTTTTTTCGTATCAATGGGTCCCAAATTCTTCCCTGCACCTACTACTTGAGAAATTGACATCCCTAGCATTTTTTCTACTTTAAACTTTATGGCAGATAACAAAAAAACGAAGAGTGCGACGCCGTTATTGTTTCTTCTTCCTTATCGAGCTTATAGACACAACGTACCTATTAATTATCTGATAATTGCAGATATTGTAAAACTCAAGCAATATTTACCGGCAGAATTTACAGAATTTTATGATGAAACAATGCAATGGCCAAGTACAAATGAAAAAGAGCTTCCTAAAGAAGATTTTTGATAAAAGTATACCATTTATTTTTGGTAGAAGTATTGCCTTTAATTTTTTGATACCTAAAATCAAATTGTATGCAAATAATTATGGTTTTTTCCTTAAGTTTTGTATTCTGGATATCATAAATTTCGAAAAGAGCACATCTCATTAATCTTAAAAAAAAATCACATATATAATAAAGGCAATATCCAAATATTTCTGTAATTTTCAGTTAAAAATTACCCCAAAATATAATCCGTATAAAATGTTTTGATCTATTATACATCATTAAAAAATAATTAGTTTTTTTTTTCGTTTCCTGTAAACTTTAACTATTCAGACATGTGCCATTTTCGAATTTTTTTTTTTTATATAAGACCAGCACCCAGGAGATGGCCCCTACTCATGCAGTGCATTGTGCTGGTACTAGGAAAATTGGTTATTGGAAGGAGGACAGAGGGAGTAGTGTTTATGGACGTTAGATTTAAATTTACTCATATCGTAAGTGGCAGGAAATACTTTCGCTGGAAGATTATTCCACAACCGAACAGTGCGACCAAAGAACGAATTCTCCCTATAACGCGTTGTGCGATTTACTGGACAATCAACTACAAAGGGATGCGCTCTACGAGAAATACGAATACTACGTTAAAATATATGATTTTTAGGAATTAATTCCTTAATTTTGTTAGAACACATTCCGTTATAGTACCGATAGAACAATGAAACACACGCCACATTGCGACGGTGCTCCAATGAATCGATAGAGTTGGCTACCCTACCGTCATTGATGAGCATCTTCGCCCTCTTCTGTACGCGGTCGAGAAGCTCCAAAATAGACTTTGAAACACCGGCCCATACATGAGAGTTGTATTCCATTTTGGGTCGGATATAGGTCTTGTAAATATTATGGAGATCAGATGGAGTAAAGTATTTCTTGCACCGTCTCAAAAAACCAAAGCACTTGAATACTTCCTTTGACATTTGAAATATGTGATCATTCCAACGAACGTCACAGTGAATTCTCATGCCCAGAACATCAAGAGCATCTGATTCCTCAATATCCACATTACCCATTGACACAGATGACAGCACACCACCACGCCGGTGTGTTAAAAAACAACATTGAGTCTTACGTGCATTAAAATCGACCCTGTTCGCACGACCCCACTCGGAGACCTTCACCAGGTCACTTGTGAGTGTGACGTTCATATTCATCTTTCTTACCCCAACCCCCAAAAGGCTCGGTCTACGATCAAAAGAATATGAGTAACAAATGTTGCTGTCATCCGCAAAAGAGTAGATAGGATTAGAAGTGAGAAGAAGAAAGTCGTTAAGAAATATTAGTAAAAGAATAGGAGAAAGAACAGAGTCTTGCGGTACCCCTGAGTTTACCCTGAACTCGTCGGATGAGACCTCATCTATAATCACTCTTATAGAGCGATCTCTAAGAAAACTCGATATAAATCGAGAGAAGTGACTACCGACACCAAAAGAATTAAGTTTCGAAATGAGAGCCTCGTGCCAAACTCTATCAAACGCCTTTGAGATATCCAGAGCCACAACCCTACTCTCGCCAAAACCATGAATGGACTAGTTCCACTTCTGCGAGAACAACGCCAGCAGGTCACCAGTAGAACGGCCCTTTCGAAAACCGTACTGACGATCGCTAAGTAAATCGTTGGACTCCAGATATCCCACAAGGTGGTGATTAAACATGTTCTCCATAACCTTGGAGAGTGCGGAACAAACTGCTATTGGACGGTAGTTCTCAGGGTTACTAGCTTCGCCCTTTTTTGGGATTGGCGTTACATTAGAAACCTTCCAGCAAGATAGAAAAATACCGGCGCGATATGACGCACTGAAAAGGTGAGCTAATGGATGCGCAAGCGTCGAAGAGCACTGCTTCGGGACCAGTGCTGGTATGCTATCCGGCCCAGAAGACTTGTTAACGTTGAGATTTGCAAGGACCCTTTTAACAGCACGAGCGCGAAAGAATATATTAGGCATAGTTACTGATACTCTTTTAAGTTCGGGCAGTGGTTGAACGCTCTCCGGCAAGTGAGAATTACTTGCAAACATTTCGGCCAAAAGGTTTGCCTTTTAACCGGGTTCGTGAATGTGTGGTCATTCTTTATAAGAGTAGGAACCGAATTAGCGTTGTTCCGCAGCCTTTTAACGAATGACCAAAAGTTTTTACTTCCCCGCGGAAAAGTAAGAACCTTAGCACGAAGGCGCTGCTCGTATAAAGCCTTTTCGCGTCTAAGTACATGCCCAACAAAATCGTTGAGCTCAGCCCAACGAGCATCCTCGTAGTTAAAAATAGAGCATTTCGTAGCCATGGGTGGAACCTCGCGAAGAGCGGTGGACAAGAATGAGACAGAAACTGTGCAATGATCCGAATTTCCGAGAGGTGCGAGAACCTCAACTACATACTTTTTAGAGTGTATAGTGAGGAAGAGGCCGAGGGCATTGTTCTGGTGCCCATCTACACACGATATATGTGTAGGTTCATTCACTTATTGCGCAAGGTGATTGTGCGCGGCAAATAACTCAACGTATTAGCCTTTTGGAGTTGTGCGGCCTGAATGGCCTAACCAAGACGAATTATGAACATTGAAATCACCAGCAACAACAATTTGACTGTTCGGATAATTCGAAAGGATACTCGATATTGAGTCGGAAAGAGAGTCGAAGCCAGATATGGTAACCTCTCTTCCCGCGTTTGGGCTTCTATACAAAAACCCGAAGTGCAAAAGATGTGCCCTGATTCTGAACTTAACCCATAGACAGTTAAATTCCACATCATACATGCCAAGAGGTTGCTGACATTGGTACACAACCTCATTGCGAATATACATAGCAAGACCTCTATGAAAATTAAAAAGGGACAGAAGGTGATACCCAGGGATATGAAAATCCTGTGGATCAGCATTTTCAGAAACCTGGGTCTCACATAATTCGAAGACATCCGCCCTATGGCGACAAAAGTCCGCATACACGGAGAAAAAGTTCGCCCATAGCCCACGCAAATTGCCTGCCATTACGTAAATTCAACCAAATAAAAGAAAAAATAAATATATAAATTAACCACGAGTAAACAAAATCAAACAACCCCTCTGGATGCATACGACAAGGAGATAGGTTACTGCTGGTTGATTATTCAGCAGCCAGTGTTATAACTTCACTACTGAATAATCCAACTGCAACCCCTCCAAGTGGTTCTCACCCAAAGATTTGGAAAGGAATAATGAGGGGAAGGGAAAGCACTATTGCCGGTGGTAGGGCACATAATTAAATTCTCCCCTATGGATCACATAGTCCTTCATTTTGCCGATGTTTAATCTTGCCTGTATTAGAATTGATTATTGTCAAGTGTGTATTTATTTTTTTATGATAGTGTTTTGTTGTTTGTTTCATTCCAATAAATTTGGAAGCAATGCAGACTTTTTATTAGGGTTAATCTTCTGGCGAAGATGAGTGTAATATCTCCATTTGTTGTGTATTGAGGCATTTAAATTAAGAGCTGCAGTTCTAGACATAAAATTTTTGGTTTGTGGAATAAAAAGTTGTGTTGGTTTATGGTAGGTTGATTTTGCTGCTTTCTCTGCAGCTTCATTCCTCGTGATACCAATATGAATTGGTACCTATAGTAACTTCACTTTTCCTTTCAGTTGAATCAATAACATTTTTGTAACAGTAATAAATTCGTTTTTGTTACAATGATTTTGGGCTGCATTAAAGGCTAAAAGACTGTCAGTGCAGATTATAAATTTATCTGGTGAGTTTTTGATTAAACTTAATGCTCTGTAACTGCTCCAACTTTATATTCAAATATGGTTGCGTTTTAAGGAAGCAACCCAGTTATTTGTTTTATACACATTTCGTCAGAAACTGCAAATGCAACATGATGGGCTGCTTTAGTCCCGTCAGTAAATAAGGATTTCTAATCCAGTCCAAAAAATTTCACTGAACATTGATTTAAACACTACCGGTGAAGTAGAGTTTTTGGTAAAAGCTTCTAGATTAATTAAAAATTGGCTTTCGTCCAGTAGCCATAATGGATGATTAATAGGAGATATTTCGCGATTTGTGAAGTTAAGGTTTTCTCCATTTTGCATATTTTGGGCAAAGTAGATGGGTATCAGATATTTTTTTTTTTATTTAAAAGTGTATAAACTTATGCAACAGTGAAAACTTGGGACAGAAAGCTTTGTGAACTAAACGGCATATAAGTTGTTTAAAATGAATACGAAGCGGATTAAAACCTCCTTCGGCTTTTTCGGTTTTTTATTGGAGTAGTTCTGAAGGCCTAAGGTTTGGTCTTATTGCGGCAGAGAGTATCCTTTCAATTGTTTTGATTGAGGATTTGGGAGCTTTGTTATATATCACTCGACAAAAATAAATTTTTGGAAGCAGTATGGAATTAGTTAATTTAAGGAGGCTGTTCTGGTGCATGTGGCTCTTTGGTGATGACAAATATTTATTGATGTTAAGTCTATCTAAAAGACTTTTTTTTAATAATAACAGTTATGCTTAAAATTATATTTAGAATAGGTTTGCATACCTAAGATTTTACAATTATTCACATTCTGTACATAATTACTGTTAAAGACTAAGTTTACGTTTTTTACAAATGTGTAGATGCTTAATTTTATCGAAAGATATATCTGCTCCTGATGTTCTTGACCAGTTCTCAATGGCGCCAAGAGCGCCTTGTTTTCGTTACTCTGCTCTTTGGCAATGACGCATAGATCATCAGCATAAATACAATGCTCTATTTTCTTATTATTACTTAATATACGACTTAGATCGTCAAAAGCTACAATTAATAAGGTTACTGATAATGGAGACCTTTGGGGGATACCATTATGTGAAGGAAAAGCATTTGATGAAGCATTGTTTATATGAACTGAAAATTTTCTATTAGTGAGAAATGATTTTATGATGTTAAACATTTTTGGGCCTAATGACCAACTTGCAAGTTTCTGAAGCACAATGTGGACCTTATCAAATGCTTTTATATATAAAGTGAACCGGTAGAATTGATGTATGTTTTCTGGTAGAGCCATTTTAACATATAATGTGATCCAGAAACAATAGAGCGTCCATTGTACTTAGGCCAGCTTGAAAGCCAGTTTGATTTAAAGATGGAAGTTTGTGTTTCCTTATAAACTACATTAGTCGGCGCGAAACTGTATTCACCAAAAGTTTGGAAATACATGGAAGCAGGGAAATCGGTCGGTAGGAGTCAATTTTGTCCAATTGTTCTTATGGATAGCCGCAATTAAAGCTGTCTTCAAGAATTGGGGAATTGTACCATGGCCAAATGTTCTATTAAACAGATTAACAATACGGAGTCTAAATTGAGACGGAGTGTTTTTCAGCATTGAGTAAGTTGTTTTGTCAAGGCCATTGATTGCTTTGAGACTGTATGTGAATACATTCATGCTGAAAGGTTCATCCAATATTTTAGACCTTAAAGCGGAAGTTGATACCACATGGTTTTCCAAAGCCTGCCTGTCTGAAATTCTAAGGAGAAGCTAGCGTCTTTTGAATTTTCCGACCAATGTTTAGCGAAACAATTTGCCAAATCAGATGCATCGGTAATTATATTACCATTCAAGGAAATAGAGTTAACTTTAGGTGGCATATAGTTTCCCGTTAGTCTTCGAACATTCCCCCAAAGAGTACTAAAGGGGGTAATTGGATTTAAATTTTCAGTGAAGTCATTAAATGATTTAATTTTTGCCAGTTTCTTAGCCCTATTAAATATGGCATTATTTCTTTTAAATTCAAGGAGGTTTTCAGTGCCCACATTTCAGCGAAATCTTTTCCATGCGCTTTGTTTATTATTCCGTAAACCACCATGGTACCGTTTTAAGTCTTTTCCTTGTCTTGGTAAGAGGAATGCTTTCGTTAGCTGAGGGTTTGATTATCCTCTTAGTTGTGGCTGCTTCCTTATTTATATTGTCAGAAGTTGGAATCTGTTCGTTATAGAAAATGATTTTGTCCTGAAGGACCCCCAGTTGGCCCTGATAGTGTTCAATTTGGAAATATAGGAACTCCTTAAGATTGTGCAGGTCGTCAATTATCCTCCATTTACACATAGGTATCATGGAAAGTTAAGCGATTGTAATGTCAACGTGTGTAAAAGTTTTTTGGGTACTAAGATGTGTTGCCGAACTGTCATTTAGAATACCAAGGTTAGAGTCCGTTAAAAATTTCACTAAAGTCCTACCTACTAAAGAATGCTGATTTTTATAGCCGTATTTATTTCAACACCAACAACATTAAGACGTTGATTATAATATAAAAGATTATGTGGTATATATTTTTTAATAAGAATTGCAGTGCCCTATTGGGCATTAGAGTTGGGACTGAAAAATATCCAACATATTTCTTCGGTGTCATTTGGATATCACCATATTTGCATATTGTCTCCTGTAAACTAAGAATGTTAGGTTAAATTTCCGATAAGAGAATCTAAAAATTTGAATAATTATTGTAGTATCAACGAATAGTCCACTGAAGAATACGTAAAACAATTTACATATGAATAGAAGAAAGAATTGAAATAAATAAGTGTTATTTAATGTCCTTTGTCAAACTGCTAATCAGATGTGTCATCACCGGACATAAATTGTATATTTTTAATTGTCGATTGAGATTGCTTCACGCATTGTACACTTTTGCTTTATTTTTATTTTCAAAATTTCCTTTTATTGAAGAAATTTTGTGCATTTGTTAGAAGATGCCGGATGGTCTTCTGGGCAGTTTGCACATAATGTTCTAATACAGTTAGTACCTGAATGAGGAGGGAGATTAATTAACACAAGAAGAAGAACCTTTGCAGTGTTTTATGGTATGCCCTAAGAATTGACAGCTCCTGCGTCACATTGGGCTCGGAAAGTACTCTTGTACTTTAACCTTATACCATGAGATGTCAAGTGTTTGCGGTAAGTTGTATAAATCGAAAGTTAGTAGAATAACACCCGTTAGAATTTTTTTATTATCGTTAGCTATCTCGTATTTGTACACTCCCACAACTCTCTGTGTGCTTAGTTCGTCAGTGACTTTTTTTTCTGGAATATTTCTTAAGTATGGTGCATAAACTGTTCCCTTACTAAAATTTAAATTTTAATGATGTTTACGTGTAATTGGTCATATACCAAGCAATTTTTTTGCATTAATAAATTTCTTTGCAGTTAAAATGTCTTTTACAAGAATTCGTAATTTGAAAGATTGATATAATATCTTTACTAATTAAATGGAGTGCTTTATGAATGGAGAAGCAAGAGTATCCTGACAAAGTTTTTTGTCTTTGACTGCGCTGACAACAACATATTTAGGAGTTGGTAGGGAAGGAAAGTCAAGTGTGGCATCACCTCTATTCCTTTTCTTTCGCTTTCTTTGTGGACTGTGGTCAGCAAAAAAGACGTACCGGTTATTAGCACAACACTAATAACTCACCAGTAGATGATGGAGTGAAAGAGAATAATAAAAGAAAACAAAATTAATCACAGTCGTTAGGATTAAATTAACTTATTTTGTTTGTTTTTTTTTATTTCTATTTATTATAAACTAAGTGTTACATTGCGTGAAAAAAAAGAGTCAAGCGATAGTCGGAGACTGTGTAAAAAAAAAAATCAACTAATTTTTAAAGAATAAAAAAAAAAAATTCTAGAAAATGAGGGTGTACACCTTTTTTAATGCTGTCTGTATGTCATTTCTAAATAAATTAATTTATTGAATATATTTTCAAATTTCTTTTCAACATACATACAAATTTCAAAATTTTATTAATACATAGTGTCATTAATATTCGGATTTTTACTTTTCGACATTAACAATCTGGTATTAGCGGAGGGGCTCTGGCTACTTAAAATAAATTATACCGCTAAAAAAATACTTAAAGTGTATGAGTATAGAAATATCTGTTCTAAAGGACTTCCTTTAACCTTGATTTCATGATAAAAGTTGTTTACCATATTTTTTTCAATGTCATTAATATTATATATATTATATTCCTTAAAGCAATTGCAAAGAACGGGTTATTCAACATATTTTTCTATGGTATAAGAATACATCTAAATGGAAGTGCATTATATCAATGCTGCTCAACGAAAATTCTATTTGGTTGCAAAATATTCGAATGGGAGGCAAAGAAAAAAACATTTCTTTGGAACAGTGAAAACTTGTGTTTCTTGATCGCAAAAAAGGTAAAACCTGCAAAGAAATCACCGAACTTCTTTACCTGAAGACAAATACATTTGGAGCCGTAGTCAAAGGACACAAAAATAAATGAAGAATACGCTTTAAAAACAGACAGCGACACCAAGAAAAATTAGTGATAGAGATGAAAGTTCAAATGAGCAAAAAATAGAGGCCAATCCGGTGCACCCAATTACTCACTGAGGTTTCTAATGAGTTCCAGAAAGAAGTGGAACTCATTAAGGAGAAAGGCTTCCATGGTCGGAAATTACGTAGTATCCATCATTTGAGCTTTTTCAGGGAGTACCTTTAGAAACCTGGAACTTGGTGGGATGATGTTATTTTTGCAGACGAGAGAAAATATAACGTACTTTGAACTGATGGACGTTTAATAGCGTGTCCAAAAATACACGAGTATCTACAACCGCAAAATTCAAAATCTACCATAAAACGTGGAAATGTACATGATGTGTTATGGGGTTGTGTAGGAGCTAAGTGAGTTTAAAAGTTAATTTCTATCAACGGAATTATAAATCTGGTGTCGAACTTGAGTATTCTCCGTCAAAATATGAAAGACTGCTAGTAAGCTGGGCGTTTTCAAGTTTTTCACATTCTACCAAGATAATGACCTCAAAACAAAGTTTAGTTTAATTTAGGAATGAATACTTTTTAATTGTCCTAAGGTTCCTCAATCACCTGCTCAATACCTAGATCTCAATCTTACTACAATTTTGTGGGATAAGTTGTCCGGCGTGACCGCATACACACAATAACACCCAATCTGAATTGAAATCGAGGCTCAAGAAGAATGGGATCAGATTCCGGTACCTTATACAGCTAGCACATTAAAAACGTACCAAATACTCTCACTGATGCTACTAAACAAAAGGACTACCCAACAAAGTATTAAATTTGGTGTTAAAGTTGTTTTTTATATGTTATTTGTTACTTTTTAACGAAAACTTAATATTATTGACGCGTAAAACAATATATTTCGATATCTTAATTAATTTAGTTTTTTTGTCATATTCTTATTATTTTTAATAAATAAAAATGTGAGTTCCTTAATGCTTTAATGACCAATTGCCACAATTACAATTATAACAAATTTTTCACATGAAATGTTTTTCTAATTACTCAGTAGGGAATTATAGTCCTCAAAAATTCAAAAACATTCTTTTCCTCGATATTTTTTCCCATTTCCCATAAATTTTTTCGTATAGTTTTTACTGGGAAGATGCATTTATCATTGAAGTATTTATTTATTTTTATTGCAATATTTATTATTTTGTGAGTTATTTCAGGAATAGAAGTGATAATATAACTTGGAAATGTCAAAAACGTGACTTATTTGGAATTGCTTTCATATTAAGCGGTATCTAGCTCGACCGACTGTCTCAAATGTCACTGAAAATTTTTGGCCAATCTTTAATCGATTATTATGTTAAAAGCCGAATAACCTAGCCCACATTACTTATGTCATTTATTATAAATTACTTGAATTAAAAAAAAAAACTGTATTACTTTCTTGTAAACATTTTATTTCTTATTTTATTAAATTAAAAAAATTGTCTTCATTTTGTTCTTGTCAACATTGAACGTGAAATGATAGCTTGTGAAAAGGGGAATGAAAGTTTCATGGGAACAGAAATTTCACTTGTTAAAAAAATGCAAACATTCCTTAAAACGAAGCAGTTGATCATAGATCTTTAGTAAAAACGAATATTAATACGTTTTCAAAATTTGTATTTTATTATTTCTGCCATTACCCGAAGGAATCGTAACAGCTTTTCACCTTTTTTTTATTAGATTTCTATTAATAGATTTCTTATAAGCACTATGTCTTTTGTTTTTTTATGTGGGATGTGAGCAGTGTTGTCATATTTAAAAAAAAACTTTCAATTTGGAAAAAAAATTCTTCTATATTACAATTTATATCCAAAAGTTAAATTAGTAAACTTTCCTACCATACACGAATTATTTCTTTCAGTCTTTATATTCCCATTTGTAGATTTGTGGTTGTTGGAGCCTATTCTAATCCTCCCGATTCAATTTTATTATTTTATATATGAAATATCAATTATTTATATATATATATATTTTTTTTTTTTTGAAAATGCTATAAAAAAAAACTACTGAATATTTTCTTAAATTTCTTTTTTATTTGAAAGTACAATCCTTCCGGTTAATAATGGAAAATAATTTCATTCAAATGGCTGCTTCGGCTGGCCATGCAGTAGTCTACACGATCGGTCCAATTTTTAAGCACATTATCGATTGTGTGCAGCTGTATTTCACCAATGGCTTCACGAATATTGTCCTTGTCTCTGGCTTGTTGGCGTAACACTTATCTTTGACGGCACCCCACAAATAATAGTCCAACGGTGTGAAATCGCAGCTCCGAGGTGGCCAAACGACCTTAGCTAATAATGCGATCTTCAAAAACAGAGCGCAAAACATGTGTGGCACGTAGCGCCGTCCTGTTGAAACCCAATATTGCTAATATCCTCCTCTTCAATTTTTGTGAACAAAAATTCGTTCAACATGGCCCGATAACGATTGCCATTCACTGTAACGGCCACTCCTTGCTCATTTTCGAAGAAAAATGGCCTAATTATGCCCTTGGACCAAAATCCGCACGCCTTGGGTGTATCGGCTTTTCAATGTATGCGGGCGGGTTTTCTGTGCCCCAAATGCGACAATTTTGCTTGTTTACATACCCGCCAAGATCAAAATGAGCTTCATCTGCAAAGATGATTTTTTTTTGGGAAAATCGGCATCTTCTGTAAGTCGATCGCAGGCCCAGATTCCCAGCGTTGTTCAAGCGTACACACAACCATGTTCGTCCAGCGGAACGATAAAACTAATTATCAGTCAAATCAGACACGAGCTAAGTGTTACCATTCACGAAATAAGCACTAGTTGAAAAAAAACGTTAGATGGCGGACCCTTTACATGAAAAAGACATCTGATACTATTGCTATGTTATAATAACCGATTTTTACGAGTAGCCGTCAATTGTTAAATTTAGATAAACAAATATATATATATATACGTATTTCATTTAAATTTACGCCCCCATTAATGATATTAATAACTAATTTTCTACGCCATTGTTTCTATCAAAAAAAAAAAAAAAACATTCGTTAAGCAATACTAAGCGGTTTACTTCCAAAATATTTCAATTACTTATCACATAAAACCAGTTTTAACTTTCTTCTGATCTACGTATAAAAGCAATCGTACAAATAAATTTAGTTGTTCTTTTGTTATTTACAACATTAAACAAAACATCGTACTATTTTTTTTATTTTATTATTCAGTTTTTGCCCTACAATTTTTTAGTGATTTACTTAGAATCATATATTTTTTAGCGCCCAATGTCGGGCGAAATCGTCCGATAATAAAATAAAAAATAGATTACTTTAACAACATAATTGTAAATAATTAATAAATTGTTCTTTGATAAAGAAAAATAAATAAAAAAATAACAAATTAAAAGTGCTAGTGTAAAATTGAAATATTACAAATTCGTCTTTAATTTTATTACATTTGCACATAATATTATACCTAGTGCATACACGCATTTGTCGATTAATTATTTAAAATTTAATTGGTCATTAATAAGGTATTTATTAATTATGACTGAATTAGAGTATTTCCAGAAGCAACGGCGGGCAGCGAAAGGCAACATAACAAGGATAAAAACCTAGTCCCTTCGACAATGTCAATAGCAGAATTGGAGTGCCGTCTTGCATTGGTAGAGGCTGTTGAAAATCCAGTGTGACATTGAACAAAAGTAAATTGCCGAATATAGATTTGCCAAAATTCGATGAAAAATATTCCAATTATAAAAATATCATCTTATCATTTACACAATTTGTTGACAGAGAAATCTCATTTACTAAGATTGAAAAGTTTAACCACTTATTGCATTGTCTGTCTGGACCAATTTAGAAACTGTACGCGCATTTGAAGCTTCGGTTGAAAACTATGAAAAAGCTTTAAAAAGACTGGAGGAGAAGTATAATAGTAAAACATTAATTTTTATGGAACATATCCAAAATCTTTGTGATCTTCCAAGCGTACAAAAAGCAAATGGTATCCAATTGCGTAGTTTAGTAGATAGTGCGTCTGCAATTTATAGTTCCCTTAAATCATTGGGAAGTGAGGAAGAAATTTTCAGTGCATTAATTATCACATAATTACCCAAAAAACAGATGTGACCTCACAAATTAAGTGGAAAGAAACTTTAGATTTCTCGAAATTACCATCAAGGCTTGATACTGCAAGCATCTAAAACGAAGATATCAATTTTTAGAATCGTCACTATCACATTTGTCGTTTAATTCAAGCAACAATACTAATTACCAAAACCGTACAATTCGGCACCCACAGCGTGCAAACAATCGTTCATCATTCCGTACTCAGCAACAGAAAACTTGTGGTTATTGTCAATCAGTCGAGCATTGGATAAGTGACTGCACCAATCTTCAGGCTCTCTCTCTTTGAAAATTGTTTCAGCGCAGTATAAAAGTTAGGACTTTGTAAAAGTTGTTTGAGTGAAGGCCACACAGTCAACAAATGTAAATCAAAAAATAAATGCACAATTTGCAAAAAGTCACACCACACGCTACTTCACCGTTCATCATCAGACATGTCGTCGCAAAACATGCCATTATTGTCGCTGGTACATGCATCAATCACTTTAGCTATCGTAAATATTCGCTGCGAAAAAACATCAGATGTAATTATTTTAGCAACAGCTGTAATTCTAATTAAAAATAACGAAGGAGAGTGAAAACTTTGTCGTGCACTATTGGATTCTTGTTCACAGGTAAACATAATTTCAGAGGAATTTGCTAGATTATTAAATCTACCAAAACATAAAACATCGCTTAACATCCTTGGTGTTGGTAATACAGCAATGAAAACGAAACAAGAAACAATTGCAACAGCTCGTTCACGGTAAAATACTTCTGAATTTGTTGTAAAATTTTATATAACTATTCGTATTTCTGGATATCAACCAGATATGAACTTCGACACTAAAAACTGGAACATACCTGTACACCTTAATATGGCAGATGAAAGCTTTAATAAGTCACAACCAATTGATATATTACTCAGTGCGAATGCCTTTTTCGAAAGCATTGGAAAAGCCAAAATAAAACTTTGTTCTTACCTTCCATATCTAGAAGAGACCTGCTTTGGGTATATAGTTTCAAGCAGTTACAAAATATTTTCCAATTTCTCACATACTTACATATACTACAACAACAATTTAAATCATCAATTCACTCATTTATGGTCAATGGAAAAAATTTCTTCACAATCAGAAGAGATCATTTTGGAACATCAAATGAATGCATCAAATGAATGAATCAAATGAATCTCATTTTCAAAATCATATTGAAATAGTTAATAATGGTAGAATACAGGTTATGTTACCATTCAAAGAGAACCATACAGTGTTAGGTTCATCATCATCATAC